>OZ007595.1:24708616-24973616 GCA_963931845.1 Maratus michaelseni | reverse complement strand
AAATGTTTTTTGCGAGCTCGATCACCCTACTGCATGAATTGCCTCGTTCAACAGTTTGAAAATATGCGGTAAATCAATTCTATCAGAAATTGACTGAATTAGTTTCACGAATATTTACCTTGTTGAAACCCCCATATCGCAAATTCCACCCCAACACTAACCACCTCGACTCTTGATAGGGACAACTGGTATCCCTTTGTCAGAGCAGCCTAGGTCAGAACAAATCTTACAGTCAACCTTCAATACTATAAAAATTTTAATATTTCAGATATTATCATTATGAATGTAGAAGAAAAAAAAATAATTTCAAGTTACCATAAATAAATGTTTCGTGATTTCATGTATTAAAATATTTCAAAAAATTAAAAACCATATAATAAATTTAAGTAAAAATGTTTTTTGCCCGCCCCATCACTCTAGGGCATGATTTTACCTTGTTCAACATTCGGTAAATATTCCGGCATATTCCGGTATTAAAAATTTTAATATTTCAGACATTATCATTATGAATTTATAAGAAAAATAATTTGAATTTACTATAAATAAATGTTTCGCGATTTCATGTTTTAAAATATTTCAAAAATTTAAAAACCATATAATAAATTTAAGTAAAAATCTTTTTTCCCCGCCCCATCAGCCTATTGCATGATTTGCCCAGTTCAGCAGTCTGCAAATATCCGGTAAATCAATTCTATCAGAAATTGACAGACTATTTACAATGTTGAAACCCCCATATCTCAAAATCCACTCCCAACACTAAAACCCCCTCGACTCTTGATATGGACGACCTTTGTCAGAGCAGCCTAGGTCAGAATAAACCTTACAATCAAACTTCAATAATATAAAAAATTTAATATTTCAGATATTATCATTATGAATGTATAAGAAAATTATTTTCATTTCAAGTTACCATAAATAAATGTTTCGTGATTTCATGTATTAAAATATTTCAAAATTATAAAATCCATATATTAAATTTAAGTAAAATTTTTGTTTGCCCTCTCCAACACCCTACTGCATGATTTGCCTGGTTCAACATTCGGCAAATATCCGGTAAATCAATTCTATCAGAAATTGACAGAAATGGTTTCACGAATATTTACCTTGTTGAAACCCCCATATCGCAAAATCCACTCCCAACATTAATCCCCTCAACTCTTGATATGGACGACCTTTGTCAGAGCAGCCTAAGTTAGAACAAATCTTACAGTCAACCTTCAATGATATAAAAATTTTAATATTTCAGATATTATCATTATGAATGTATAAGAAAAATAATTTAATCTGAAGTTACCCTAAATAAATGCTTAGTGATTTCATGTATTAAAATATTTCAAAAATTTCAAAAATATATAATAAATTTCAGTAATTCAAACATTGTGGATACACCCATATCGCAAAATCCACTCCCATCACTAACCCCCCTCGACTATTGATATGGACGACTGGTATCCCTTGGTCAGAGCAGCCTAGGTCAGAACAAATCTTACAATCAACCTTCAATAATATAAAAAATTTAATATTTCAGATATTATCATTATGAATGTATAAGAGAAAAAAATTAATTTCAAGTTATCATAAATAAATGTTTCGTGATTTCGTGTATTAAAATATTTCAAAATTTTAAAAACCATATAATAAATTTAGGTAAAAATATTTTTTGCCTGCTCCATCACCCTACTGCATGATTTGCCTGGTTCAGTATTCGGCAAATATCCGGTAAATCAATTCAATCAGAAATTGACAGAATTGGTTTCACGAATATTCCCAACGCTAACCGACTCTTGGTATGGACGACTGGTAACCCATTGTCAGAGCAGCCTAGGTCAGAACAAATCTTACAGTCAACCTTCAATAATATAAAATTTTCATCATAATTAAGGTATCCGACTACGTACGGAGACATTTTTTTTAAAAACTTTACTTTCGACACATTTTTTGGTATATTTTATTGTAATCTAAAACAGAATAAAGAAAATTATAAAAAAGTATATAATATCTATGCAACTTGTAAAAATTTTGAAGAATTTTAGTCATTGTTTAGCATTTTTTTTATAAAAACGGCTCTGGCTCTAAAAAAAAAAAAAAAAAAAAAAAAAAAAAAATGCATATAACACAAATATTTTTTTAACATATGCATATTAGACACTCTTGAGTGTAATGAACTAAAAACTAGTCAATATTCGGAAATCTAAAAGAGATACAGCTGATTATATACAATCACGTAGAAAATTTCAGTAATTCTTCATAAAAATAGCTATATATATAAAAAATAAGTCACTTAGAGGTAATTCTTTAGTTCATTACACTCTAGTCATTATCGAAAGGCTACACAAAAAATTGTCTGGCTATAAGATGAAAAAATTTTAAGTTCGAGCAATAGTCGTTTACCTTTTCCAATGAAAATCTAATTTTTCAGAAAACGCATTTAAAGTTTTCATATGAGTTTAAAAGAACTTTATAAATTAAATAAACACTTTAAAAACCACTAAATTTATAACTATAGCCTTCGGCTTGCTTATTTTACACATATTTCTATATTTTTATGCATTTAATTCCTTTTGGAGCATTTTCGAGTTTACTACTGTAAGTCGTTATGTTAATATTTATTGCTATCCGACTATTTAAAAAGCCATTTTTTTAAAATAAACTGTAATTTTTGTATTGTTTTGGCCCTTTTAAGTATAGTATAATACAAAATAAGAAAAATAATGAAAAAATATAAAATATTTATGCAACTTTTTAAAAAATTGAAGAATTTAATCATTTTTTAGCATTTTTTTATTAAAAAATCTTCGACTTGAAAAAAATATTACATATAACACAAATATTTTTTTATCATATGCATATAAGACACTCTTGAGTGTAATGAACTAAAAACTAGCCAATATGCTGAAATCTGAAAGAGATACAGCTAATTATATACAATTACATAGAAAATTTCTGTAATTTTACGTGTAATTCTTCATAAAAGTAGCTACATATTAACAAATTATTTACCTATAATCAATTCTTTATTTCATTACGCTCTAGACATTATCAAATAGCTACTCAAAAAATTTCATGGTTATAGAATAATAAAATTTTGATTTAGAGCAATAGTATTCAACTTTAATTAAACCTCAATTTTCGATCCACTTCCGGTTTAGATATCTACACTTCCGGTATAAATTAACGACGTCAGCTGTTTTTTAAAGGTCTCTAATTTAATTTCTAATAGGCGTAAAGGAAAAATAAAAACAGATTTAGAAAAAGAAATGTTCACTCTATAAGAAAATCAAATAAAAAAAATTGCGAATTTTCATCGAAATTGACGTTTTAAACGTAGGCGGATACCTTAATATATAAAAATTTTAATATTTCAGATATTATCATTATGAGAAAAAAGATTATAAGAAGATTATAAGATTATAAGAAGATTATAAGAAAAATAATTTAATTTGAAGTTACCATAAATAAATGTTTCGTGATTTCATGTATTAAAATATTTCAAAAATTAAAAAAAATATATAATAAATTTCAGTAATTCAAACATTGTTGAAACATCCATATCGCAAAATCAACTCCCAACACTAACCCCCTCGACTCTTGATATAGACGACTGGTAACCCTTGTCAGAGCAGCCTAGGTCAGAACAAATCTTACAATCAACCTTCAATAATATAAAAAATTTAATATTTCAGATATTATCATTATGAATGTATAAGAGAAAAAAATTAATTTCAAGTTATCATAAATAAATGTTTCGTGATTTCGTGTATTAAAATATTTCAAAATTTTAAAAACCATATAATAAATTTAAGTAAAAATATTTTTTGCCTGCTCCATCACCCTACTGCATGATTTGCCTGGTTCAGTATTCGGCAAATATCCGGTAAATCAATTCAATCAGAAATTGACAGAATTGGTTTCACGAATATTCCCAACGCTAACCGACTCTTGGTATGGACGACTGGTAACCCATTGTCAGAGCAGCCTAGGTCAGAACAAATCTTACAGTCAACCTTCAATAATATAAAATTTTCATCATAATTAAGGTATCCGACTACGTACGGAGACATTTTTTTAAAAACTTTACTTTCGACACATTTTTTGGTATATTTTATTGTAATCTAAAACAGAATAAAGAAAAGTATAAAAAAGTATATAATATCTATGCAACTTGTAAAAATTTTGAAGAATTTTAGTCATTGTTTAGCATTTTTTTTATAAAAACGGCTCTGGCTCTAAAAAAAAAAAAAAAAAAAAAAAAAAAAAAAAAAAATGCATATAACACAAAAATGCATATAACACAAATATTTTTTTAACATATACATATTAGACACTCTTGAGTGTAATGAACTAAAAACTAGTCAATATTCGGAAATCTAAAAGAGATACAGCTGATTATATACAATCACGTAGAAAATTTCAGTAATTCTTCATAAAAATAGCTATATATATAAAAAATAAGTCACTTAGAGGTAATTCTTTAGTTCATTACACTCTAGTCATTATCGAAAGGCTACACAAAAAATTGTCTGACTATAAGATGAAAAAAATTTAAGTTCGAGCAATAGTCGTTTACCTTTTCCAATGAAAATCTAATTTTTCAGAAAACGCATTTAAAGTTTTCATATGAGTTTAAAAGAACTTTATAAATTAAATAAACACTTTAAAAACCACTAAATTTATAACTATAGCCTTCGGCTTGCTTATTTTACACATATTTCTATATTTTTATGCATTTAATTCCTTTTGGAGCATTTTCGAGTTTACTACTGTAAGTCGTTATGTTAATATTTATTGCTATCCGACTATTTAAAAAGCCATTTTTTAAAAATAAACTGTAATTTTTGTATTGTTTTGGCCCTTTTAAGTATAGTATAATACAAAATAAGAAAAATAATGAAAAAATATAAAATATTTATGCAACTTTTTAAAAAATTGAAGAATTTAATCATTTTTTAGCATTTTTTTTATTAAAAAATCTTCGACTTGAAAAAAATATTACATATAACACAAATATTTTTTTATCATATGCATATAAGACACTCTTGAGTGTAATGAACTAAAAACTAGCCAATATGCTGAAATCTGAAAGAGATACAGCTAATTATATACAATTACATAGAAAATTTCTGTAATTTTACGTGTAATTCTTCATAAAAGTAGCTACATATTAACAAATTATTTACCTATAATCAATTCTTTATTTCATTACGCTCTAGACATTATCAAATAGCTACTCAAAAAATTTCATGGTTATAGAATAATAAAATTTTGATTTAGAGCAATAGTATTCAACTTTAATTAAACCTCAATTTTCGATCCACTTCCGGTTTAGATATCTACACTTCCGGTATAAATTAACGACGTCAGCTGTTTTTTAAAGGTCTCTAATTTAATTTCTAATAGGCGTACAGGAAAAATAAAAACAGATTTAGAAAAAGAAATGTTCACTCTATAAGAAAATCAAATAAAAAAAATTGCGAATTTTCATCGAAATTGACGTTTTAAACGTAGGCGGATACCTTAATATATAAAAATTTTAATATTTCAGATATTATCATTATGAGAAAAAAGATTATAAGAAGATTATAAGATTATAAGAAGATTATAAGAAAAATAATTTAATTTGAAGTTACCATAAATAAATGTTTCGTGATTTCATGTATTAAAATATTTCAAAAATTAAAAAAAAATATATAATAAATTTCAGTAATTCAAACATTGTTGAAACATCCATATTGCAAAATCAACTCCCAACACTAACCCCCTCGACTCTTGATATAGACGACTGGTAACCCTTGTCAGAGCAGCCTAGGTCAGAACAATTCTTACAGTCAACCTTCAATAATATAAAAGTTTTAATATTTCAGACATTATCAGTATGAATTTATAAGAAAAATAACTTAATTTGAATTTACCAAAAATAAATGTTTCCTGATTTCGTGTATTAAAATCTTTCAAAAATTTAAAAACCATATAATAAATTTAAGCAAAAAATTTTTTTGCCTGCCACATCCCCCTACTGCGTGATTTGCCTGGTTCAACGTTCGGCAAATATCCGGAAAATATATTCTATCAGAAATTGACAGAATTGGTTTCACGAATATTTACCTTGTTGCAAAAATAATTGAAAGAAAAATAATTGAAAGAAAAATAATTTAATTTCAAGATACCATAAATAAAATTTCTGGAGATTTCATATATTAAAGTATTTAAAAAATTTAAAATCCATATAATAAATTTAAGTAAAAATGTTCTTTGCGAGCCCCTTCACCCTACTGCATGAGTTGCTTGGTTCAACAATCTGCAAATATCCGGTAAATCAATTCTATCAGAAATTGACAGAACTGGTTTCACGAATATTTACCTTGTTGAAAAAATATAATAAATTTAATAAATAAATATAATATAATATAATAAATTTATATATTATACATATTAATATGTATATTTATAATATATATATATAAATTCAACGTTCGGCAAATATCCGGTAAATCAATTGTATCAGAAATTAACAGAATTAGTTTCACGAATATTTACCTTGTTGAAAAAATAATTGAAAGAAAAATAATTTAATTTCAAGATACCATAAATAAATGTTTTGTGATTTCATGTATTAAAATATGTAAAAAATTTAAAAAAACATATAATAAATTTAAGTAAAAATGTTTTTTGCGAGCTCCATCACCCTACTGCATGAATTGCCTCGTTCAACAGTCTGGAAATATCCGGTAAATCAATTCTATCAGAAATTGACTGAATTGGTTTCACGAATATTTACCTTGCTGAAATCCCCATATCGCGAATTCCACCCCAACACTAACCCCCTCGATTCTTGATAGGTACAACTGGTAACCCTTTGTCAGAGGAGCCTAGGTCAGAACAAATCTTACAGTCAACCTTCAATAATATAAAAAAATTAATATTTCGGATATTATCATTATGAATGTATAAGAAAATTATTTTCATTTCATGTTACCATTAATAAATGTTTCGTGATTTCATGTATTAAAATATTTCAAAAATATAAAAACCATATCTTAAATTTAATTAAAAATGTTTTTTGCCCGCCCCGTCACCCTACTGCGTGATTTGCCTGGTTCAACATTCGGCAAACTTCCGGTAAATCAATTCTATCAGAAATTGACAGAAATGGTTTCACGAATATTTACCTTGTTGAAACCCCCATATCGCAAAATCCACTCCCAACACTAACCCCCTCGACTCTTGATATGGACGACTCTTAACCCTTGTCAGAGGAGCCTAGGTCAGAACAAATCTTAAAGTCAACCTTCAATAATATAAAAAATCTAATATTTCAGATATTATCATTATGAATGTATAAGAAAATTATTTTCATTTCAAGTTACCATACATAAATGTTTCATGTTTTTATGTATTAAAATATTTTAAAAATATAAAAACCATATATTAAATTTAAGTAAAAATGTTTTTTGCCCGCCCCGTCACCCTACTGCATGATTTGCCTGGTTCAACATTCGGCAAATCAGGTTAATCAATTCTATCAGAAATTGACAGGTATGGTTTCACGAATATTTACTTAGTTTTAAATCTGATAGAATAATAATTATATGTATATATCTACAATAAATACTAGTTTTCAATCTTTCCACAACAGTCAGGTCTTTATTGTAAAAGAAGCCTTATAATTATGTCTAAGTGAAAAAAAAAGAAGAAAGAAACAAAAACTGTAATTTTTTAAATACATTTCCAGTATGAATTATTAAATCTAATTCACTTATTTCAATAGTTTTTCAAATTCTTAACGATAGTCCCATAGCATTGGAAAATGTTTCATAAAGTATACCATGACGCATGATTTTTCCTTCATATTTAGTTATTGTCACTTACTATAGATCCTATTTTATAATTTACGTTAAAATTTTTCATTCATTCCTATCCTTTTTCTGGGCACTCTGTATCTATTTTTTAAGTGTGTATTGTTAGTCTAAATTTCATCGAAGGTATTTCTGTGATAATATAGGTGAGGTAGCGCATTAATGCAGTATAATTAATGTGTATTATACAGGACCCTGTATTTTTAACTATAATCTCTATTTAAATAAGACTTGTATTTTAAAACTGAACAGATTTTAATATATATATATACATATATGGTGAGTAGCATCTATACAGGGCTATACGAAATAATTCATATATATTAATGGTTTTAACTATCAATCTCACTTTAGATAGTCACGTGACATACATTTAAAAAATCCATATGTGTTATGGTAAAAAAAGAACATATGTGATATATCATAAAGTCTGCATGAATATAACTAAAAGGATGTCTGCGTTTATGTAGCTGTAAGCCTTTGTATTACTAAAGATTAAATTTAATATTTTATGTTTTAATTTTGTCTACCCTACGTAAAGAAAAAATAACCATTTCTTTTAACATATAATAAAAAGTACTTTAAAAATATATTACTACTAACTTACTATATATCTACATACCTATACCTTAGAACCAACTCGTATACTTGCTTTAGAAGAAATTAATTGAAATGTGTTCTTATCAGTGAATCTTATCTAGAATGTTATCGCGATCAGTGATGTCATCAAACCACGTGTTGAAGAATCCAGTTGAATTTGGGTAAAGTTCCGTAAATCATGCTTGAAATTTTTAGGTAAAGATAAATTTATATATATATATATATTTCTACATATATGTTTTGTATAACCAATATGTTTTAAATCATGTATGATTAGTTTATGTCTTGTCAATATATTTTTACAGGACTTGTTAATATATTTTATGCGATGAGAGAAATTATATTTTACTTAAGTAGTAGTACATATCGAATTCCTATCCTTCTTTTGGTTACTAAGTATTTTCTAAAGTGTATATTGTTAGCCTAAATTATATTGAAGCCATTTCTATGAAAATAGGTGAGGGTTCTATTAAAATTAGTGGAGTATAAATTCATATATATATATTGTAGGGGACTCTGTATTTTTAGTGTAATTTCTATTTTAGTAAGACTTGTATCGCATTAGATTCATTAATCTATTTAATTAAAATATCCTATCTCAAAAATTCTTAAGGGTATCTCTTAATTACTATTTTTAATTTTATTTCTTAGTTATTTTTCACTGAAAACTCAATGAAGCACATATAACGAATCGAGTTTAAGCTATACAGGGTAACATGAAGGCATTCATATACATTAACGGTATCAGTCTCGCTTTATTGTATGAATCTAACTTTAAAGAACTATACCATAATGTATAAATATATTCATGTATTTTTATAATGTATGCAAACTACACTATTTGTAGTTATAAATATGTTTAGGAATAAATTGTCCGTTCTTAAGTCATTTCAAAACAGGGTCCTTCAAACAGACCCCTTCACGAAACTTTTAACCCTAAAACAGGGCCCTTCATACAATGTTTCGTCTTAAAAATAGACCTTCCACAAGCATGTTACCTCTCCATTCACACGGGACCCTGTATTTATTGCCCCAACCTGTATCGAATTCATTAAAAAACCCGTCTGTTTGTCCCAAAAATGCTTAAGTACGCCAATTAAAATTAATTAATGACCCCTTTTAATTTTATTTCTTAGTTATTTTTCATTGAAGCATTTTTAAAACTTAACAGATTAATAACTATACAGGACTACACGAAATAATTCGTATACATCAATCATTTCTCATACTGAAAGTGTTTGTATAAAGTATGCAAAATTTATGATTCTGACTTATAATACCAATTCGTTATACCATATGCCTTATCCATGACGTTATAATATCCAGTGGTTTTAAGAGATAAGCGAACATGTTTAGTTCTTTTAAGACATGCATGCAGTCGATCAAATTTGGATGAAGTCCAGTACATTATGGTTTAAATATTTAGGTAAGATACATTTATATATATATTTTTTTCAATATTAAAAACAAAAATTTTTAAAATAATGCACTTACTAAATAGTACAATATATATTTTATAAAAACAAAGTCAAAAGAAATTTTTAAGTTAGAATAGTATAAACCCAATTTAGTATAATTTTTCTATACAAAAAGCATAAACGAATGTAATTTTAAAATATTTAAAGTTTAATTCCTATATCTAGTGGACCCTGTATTTTTCTACCATAACGTGTATCAAATTCATTTAAACATATCTTTTTGCGTCAAAAATTCATAAGGGGATGACTATTTCTTATTTTGTCAATGAAGTCTTTTAAAACTTAACAGATTAATAACTATATACGAAATAATTCGCATAGATTGACGGTTTTAAATAGTTCATTTCATACATTTGGCTACAAAAAATGTGTCAGAACATTCGAGTATCATATTATATTTCTTATCCTGAGTTATTCATAATCTAAGGAAGGAATCAAGTCAAAGCAAGATCTTCGCTTATCTGCTAACATGACTCATTGTGATTCAGCGACATGTATGTTGATGGGGTAACACTCATTTTTTAGTTTCAGTTATAAATATGTATTTTTAAAGTATAATCATTCGAAATTTAATTATTTTTCATGAGACGCTCTACCCTATTTTACAGACTTGTATAATAAATTTGGTACAACATGAATCTTTTTTCTAAAATCTATATTTTGAACGTTATACTAAAAATGCATTCGTGTAAAACCTATTTTTTACATTGCATGAATATGTAATTCATTTGAGAATAGCAGTCTATTTCTTAAAATATTTTTACAAGGTACATTGCGAAGGGGTCTTTTCATTCAAACAACGATCTTGGATTTTTATGAAAGGTCTCTCGTATTTCTGTCGCCATAATATAATACGAATCTATTGGATTTATTTTGTGAAGGCCGTTGGAATTCAAATAGGGTTATATTATTTGTGAAGGGGGTGGGTAGTCGCATTATTTTGTGAGCAGGGCTTAATATCTATAACTTTGTCCACTTTCTTTCGAAGGTAGTATTTTTACAGGGTACATTGCAAAGGCGGCTTTCTATTAAAACAGGGGACTCCTACAATTTTTTTGTGAAGGGCCTTTTTTTTCGAATAGGGTACGTATCTCATTTATTTTATGAAGGGGACCCATAGCCTAATGCGAGTTCACACTTCGAAGGGGGGGAAAAGAAGGGTCCATGAACTGAAGGGTTTCCATAATAATTCATTGGATTTTTTGTGAAGGGAGACCTTTTTATTAAAAAGGGGATCTGTCCAATTATTTTGTGAAGGACGCTGGAATTTAAATAAGGTTATACTATTTTGTGAAGGGTCAAGGGACACACATAGTCGCATTATTTTGTGAAGGTAGCTTAATACCTATAACTCTTTCCAGTTTTCTTTCGAAGGGTTTATTTTGAACCTATCGATGCGTAAGTTGTACTTTTAGCCTAACTTGAATTGAAAAAAAAAGGTAAGGTGTAAATTATCTGATTTTAGGAAGGGGTCTTATGCATAATTGGATTTTTGTAAAGGGCGCCTTTTTATTCTAAAGGAGATCGGTTTACTATTTTTAATTCACTATGCACTCGATGGTAAAATTACACTTTGTTCGCATACCATTTCGATCCTGTTGGAAAGTGATTCATGAATTATGGCATGATTTTTCATTCTTACACTTTTATATATACGTTAAAAGTCTTCTTTTTATAGTACTCTATACTTTTGGAAGTGCGTATTTTTAGTCTATCGAAGGGCCCCGCTGGGTAGAAAAAAGGGGGGGTGGGGGAGGGGGTAGCTATTCAATTGAGTGCAGTATAATTCATACGGAACCCTGTATTTTGTACCCTAACCTGTATCGAATTCATTAATACACGTCCGTTTGCCCCAAAAATGTTGAAGTACGCCCATTAAAATGAATGAATGACCCTTTTGAATTCATATTTTTCATTCACATTGACCCTTCAAACTGCGTACTCTCGTTGAGGGAAAAAAAATCTCGCCAAAATTTCTTAAGTTCTCCAATTAAAATTAATTAATGACCCTTTTTAATTAAATCATTATTGACTTTTAAAATTCACCTCTAATGTACCCTAACATGTATATCGAATAGCCTACTCTCGTTGAAAAAATATTTGCTTCGAAAAATGTCTAAGTTCCCCAATTAAAATTAATTAATTACTATTTTTAATTAATATTTTTAATTAATTAATCTTTCACTTCTACTGCATACACTCATAATCAAACTGCATACTCTCGTTGAAAAAAAAAATTGCCTCGAAAAATTTCTAAGTTCTCCAATTAAAATTAATTAAATTTGTAATTTACTAAAATAAATCCGTTGAAACACACCTCGTACTCTTGTTGAAAAAAAAATTGCTTCGAAAAATTTCTAAGTTCCCCAATTAGAATTAATTAAATTTGTAATTCGTTAAAATTTGCCTTATACTGCAATAGATATTTCTCCGCGAAAAAAAAAATTGCTTCGAAAAATGTCTAAGTTCCCCCATTAAAACTCATTAAAATAATACTCCTTATCTCTACCAACCTGCCATGAGTCACCCCAATCCACCCTCCCAAGTGACGCATGCCTCTTATCTTATCTACCTCCGCAATCCACCCTCCGAGATCCACCCTAATCCACCTCCGAAATCCATCCTCCGAAATCCACCCTCCGAAATCCACCATCCAGAGCTCCACAGAAATCCCCCATCCACAATCCACCATCCACCTCCGACTCCGACGTGTTCCCATATCCGTATTTATACCCTACTCTCGTAGGTTTACCATTGTGTGTTCTTGCTCCCAGTCCTCCATGTTTTCATACCTTTGGGTGCAGGAAAACACAATGGTACACCTATGAGTCAACCGCTACACCAAGATATGACTTGGCAGACCGATTGCGTTTTAATATGCGAATCGAATTTTAACTAATTCTGGAATTTCAGCCGTGAACTCGATGAGGTGATTGTCTGTGCTGCCGCCTCCCGGTCTACTAATAAGGAACTGTTAAATGATTTATCATTTAACAGTTTAACATTTAAATCTACCAAAATAATTCCTATGAAATATTAGTCTTACATTGTCTATTCTACCTAAAAATACAATCATTATTTCAAGTTTTTTTTTTTCTACCATAACATTATTTTTAATAATTTTAAATTTCCTGAAATCCTTTACTTCTGTGATTTGTTTTAATTAAAAAATGAAGTTTTCTAATCTATAATTTAAAAAAAATAATTGGTAACATGTAATCAAGGTATGCAATCAAGATGAAGCAACCAATAAAGGCTCCAGTTCTAATCTTTAAAATAAAAAATTGAAAAATCAGTTAAAAATACGTCATGTTGACACAATCGAGGCTAACGAAAAAGACAGGCTACCGCGGTGCATTCCACTTATCTTTTTTTACAGACCGCTAGAGTGACGTGATGCTCTTGTCGTACACCTGCATTGGTGCATTCGAGCATCACGTGACTCCGGCGGTCTGTAAAAAAAGATACGCGTAAAGCACCGCGGTAGCCTTTTTTTTTCGTTAGCCTCGGACACAATCATATAAATTTTTCTTTTTACTTTTATCAATGTTAAAATGCATTTCAAGCTAAGCATAACATCATTTTCACCAGCGCAAACTTTACGTATTTTTCTTTGTATACGTTACTTTTATGCTTAAACACCATGTTAACAAATAAAAATATATTTTGTATTTAATGGTAATGAAAAAATGGCATCAACAAAGTTATAATGTATAATGATAAAATAAACCCAATGGACAATATTCCCGTGACGTCACAATAAATATGAATTTTTATTCGCTTATAAAACACGCGGATAAATATTTTTACCGAAATTTAACTTGCAAATTAAAAAAAATCGGCCTAAAAGCCACGTGCTTTTAATATTTATTATTCCTCTTTTATCCTCGGAACCACAGAGCTTAGAGAATAAACTCTGTATCTCGTAACAGTGGGCGTTAACGGATTATGACATCATTAGCAGATGTAAAAGTTTAATTGAAAATTACGGCTAATTAATTAAATTTTCGAACAAACGAATGCACGATAACAAATCTGTGTCCAAATATCTTTCATTTAAAAAAAGAATGATGTAATTTGATGCAGTAGTTTGTTCTCACGGATTGTCGAAAGAAATCGCTTAGCGTTTTAAATATATAGATTTCATAAAATAAAACTAATTAAAAGTAGCATATCCCTTGAGTTTTAAAGCGTCCATCGTCCATGGTTTCATTTATGTGCATGTGATTAAACATTTTTTCTTCTTTAATACTCACGTTCAATAAATACTAAAGAAATGTTATTTGAATTTTAAATCTGATTTTCAATCATTTTCGTAATGTCTATTTTAGTATTTTAAAATATATAAATACGCATACTTAAACCCTCTGTTTTTCTTATCAATAATGAGCCCTTCTTCAAAAGACGAGATATCTATTACAAAACGCATAAGAGATGCTATTATAACGTTACAACAACAGGGCGCTGCAGGCTTTACACGAAGTGATCTAGAATCCTTTTTGGCGGCAAAAGGACTACAAGTTGAGTTATTTACAAAAACTATAAAGAAAGTGCTGAGAGACGCCGTTGTTTGTGGTAAATTACGTAAAGAAGACGATAGGTATAAGGTAATAGACATTTTATTTTTAAGATTAATAACATTTGAGAAATAATGCATAGTCGGGGAAAGAGTTCCGTATCCTGTGCCGGTTGGCGCGATTGGCGAAAAAAAATCCAAAATGGCGCTAAAAAGCAGTTTTAGCATCTTACTGTGTGGCTGAGTTATGAAAGATATATCTCGGCCCAGTCCTTTTGCCAGGCTAACTGGTCAGTCGATTTTATTTTAGAGAAGTCTGACATTTTCTTTTCATGCCACTTTTCGGTACTTACGTATTATCCGGGCCAGGAGATAGATCGCCAAAAATGGTTGTCAATTGCCAATCTTGTTTATCGTTGCCAATAAGGTGCAAAGCAGTAATTTAATACTGTTAAATACATAAAATTGTTTAAAAGGGTAAATAATATAAAATAAATAAATAAATAAAATAAATAAACAATAATAAATAAATAACAAAAAACTGTAAACTATAATGAAAAAATAAATTATAAATTATACTAAAAAACTATACACTATAATAAATAAAGTACATACTTGTCAAAAAATAAGGGTTACTGTAATTCGTGTAATTGGCGCCATGCTTGGCTCAGTTGTTTCTGACCTGGCCCGGATAATGCGTAAATACCCAAAAGCACCATAAAAATGGTGAAACTTATCACCAATATCTTAGTTGCCGCTAAATTTCAGCTACTTTTCACAAGTTTTTTGGTGAAATGTCGAACTTTATTTTTAACAGTCTACATGCCATTTGATATATTGGTACTTTTATGTTAACCTGGCGCAGTTGATAAATCGCCTAATATTGTTCCAATAACATATTCATATTGCATTCATTTAATTTAAATATAAACCCTTCACTCATTTGATTTGAAATACATACATTAAAAATACGTGTATTTCACTAATTTAATTTAAAATTCATGCCTTTCAGTAATTACATTTAAAACACTAAAAAGGAAAAGAAAATAAGGAAAAAAAATGCCATAATTAAAAACTTTTTTTTTTTTAACTTGAAAATTGTTTCTAATTTACACACGAGAAATAAAAAAGCTGCTATTGGTGAGATTTTCGCCAAATCGCTAATACTAAGTTATTGCGTGTTTTTTCTTTCAAACAGAAAAAATTCCAAATTAAATTTCCATTTTTAACACTTTCCAACCTAGTTGAAAAGTGTTTATGACTTCGGTTTGTCTGGCCGTCTGGCCGTCTGCCGTCTGGCCGTCTGGCCGTCTGCCGTCTGGCCGTCTGCCGTCTGCCGTCTGTCCGTGCTCTAACTCCCGTAAATATGCTCGGATTGCCCTGCAATTTTTATATGTTACTAGTATATAACCCCGTCAAAAATGACAGATTGTTGATCTGCGTTTCTTTTTCATAAGACTTCATACAAACAAACAGCATGAAGACTTTATTATTGAAAGGTTTGTACTGTAAAAAAAGTACATTTTAAAAATGACAAATGATTTCTGCAAATAAAAATGATGAGGATATATATATATATATATATATATATTACTCAGTATTAAATTTCGGAAGTAGTTCAACGATTGGACAAAACATTCAAATTAAATATTAACAAATAATCCATGTGCGAAAGTTTTTGTAGAAAAGTGTTATCAATGAGTTTCTAAGCCGATTGACTCACCACATAACTCATTGTTTGATTACATAAGCAAAATTAAATGCAAATTACGTTGTACTATGTATTCCTTATATTTTAATTACGTTTGATAAGAAAGAATCATTTTACAGTATATGACCCCTTATCCGGAATTCCAAAATCCGGAAAAACCCGAAGTCAGTAAAAAAAATTCGAAAATTTTCTAAATTTGTATATTTTTACAAAAATTTTAGAATTTTTGAAATTTTTCGAAACTTTTACCGATTTCTAATTTTTTTTTCAGTCCATTGTGTTTCAGTGTGTAATCACTAAAATATTGTTACTTCGGTAGCGGGTGAACACCCCCCCCCCCCTTCTTCCCGAAATTAGAAACAAATCATTTTTCTCTCAAATTTTAGTTTAAAATTAATTTATATTACGATTCGTTTGAAACAAAAAATAGTTATATATTTATTTCATCAAGGGTGATTCTGTTCCGAATTTTCCTAAAAATTTAAGGCATTCGGTTTCGAAAATTTTAGTCTTCAGTCCAAAAGATTCGAATATAACAAAATCTCGAATTTTGAGCGATCGTCGTCGAAAAAAACAATTATGTCTATCGTTCGAAGAAAAAGTAGACAATTTCTTGAAAGGATTGTGGAAACAACTTGAATTTTGTCAAAGGATTGAAAAAAAAAACGCAAATTTCGTCGCAGAATTTCGAAAAAACGCTTATTTTGTTAACAAATCGCAGAAAATACGCGATTTCCGACAAAGGCTTGCGAAAAAACGCTTATTTTGTTAACAAATCGCAGAAAATACGTGATTTCCGACAAAGGCTTGCGAAGAAAACGCAAATTTCTTTCAAGGACTCCGAAAAAATGTTAAATTTCTTCAAGGGATCACAAAAAAAAAACAACACAAATTTGGTTAAAAAATCGAAAAAAAACGCGAATTTCGTTAAATAATTGCGGGAAAACATGAATTTCTCCAAAGGATCGCGAAAAAAACGCAAATTTCTTCAAAGCACTGCAAAAAAATTTCTCATTTCGTTAAGGGATCGCGAAAAAAGTGGAATTTCGTCAAAGGATCGAAGGAAAAAAAAACACAAATTTTGTCAAAAGATCACAGAAAAAATGCGAATTCCGTCAAAGGATCGCGAAAAAAAAAAAAAAAAAACCCCGCTAATTTCGGCAAAGAATCTCAGAAAAAAAAAAAACTCGAATTTTGTCAAAGGATCGTAAATAAAAGGTGAATTTTGTCGAAAGAATAGCAAAAAATGCAAATTTCCTCAAAGAATCGCAGAAAAATGCAAATTTCTGCAAAGGATCGCAAAAAGAAAACGCAAATTTCTACAAAGGACCACGAAAAAATTATATTTCGTCAAAGGATCATAGAAGAAAAACGCAAATTTTGTCAAAGAATAGCAGAAAAAATGCAAATTTTGTCAAAGAATCACGAAAAAAGCATGAATTTTGTCAAATAATCGTGAACTTCGGGAGGACCCAAAATCCGGATAATTCCAAAACTCGGAAAGCCTTTGGTCCAGAGGATTTCGGAAAATAGGTGCTGTACTGTATTTAAGATGGAAGCAAAATTTCAAAATACGCCAGTAGATGGCGCCAATGTACTGGATTGATCACTCAAATTCTCTGTACGAAAGAATTCACCGCTATTTCTGAAAAGAAAAGTGCTGACAGAAAAAATATATACAGAAATGTTGATATACGCGTTTTATATGAAATAGTTTTTGAAGGTTTTAAACAAAATTAAAATATTTAAAAGCTCTAATATGCTTTTACAAATATTTTAACAGCAGAATCGGATGAAGCATAGCTTTTTCATTAAGCCTAACATGGCGTTTAACTATGGTCGATTCGCAGATCAGAGTGGTCGAGACTGGAGCCGTTACAGACACTTTCTTGCCTTCGGATTTTATTATAAGTAAGATAATCATTATCTATAGCATGTTCCCTATTTCAACGGAAGTATGTAGCACTTATAGTTTTTTTACAGGGACACTCAAAAGAATTCCGTTACATTGCGGTCTATGGGGAAAAATCATTTGCGGTTTATTTAAATAATGTTTCACTATTTTAAACGCATTGAAATTTATATATATCACTAAGGTGCATTAGAAGAAGCTTAATATGGAATAGGGTGTGCATAGCACTTATACTTACTTTACAGGGACAGTCAAAAGAATTCCGTTACATTACGTCTATGGAGAAAAATCGTCTGCGCTTTATTTAAACGCAATGTTTCCCTATTTTAAACGCATTGAAATTTATATAAGGTTCATTACAAGAGACTTACTACAGAATATTGTGTGTATAGCAGTCATCGTTCATTTACAGGGACACACAAAAGAATTCTCTACTGTATGTTAACAATAATTCCTGGAAGTGCGTTTTAAGTTACTAAACGCGATTTTAATTTTAAATCGCTTTTTGTCTATTACGTGGTGTGTATAAATTCTGTAGATCCTATACAGGGAAGCACAAAAGTTCGGGAAAACATTTCCGTATTATTTAACTCCAGACGGAGAATTTTAAACTGTGCTACGTGTTTCCTAACTGAACTAAAATTTAGCATCCTATGTAGTATATATACAAATCTATAGATCCTATACAGGGCTGAATAAAAGTATTTGGATTACTTAGATGTTATCTTTTAGCTTATTGAAGAGTATGATTCGTAAAATTATTTTGGAAGCGTTGGAAAGTGTTACATAATCTATGCTTGACGCATGATTTTTCGTTCTTGTTATTAAATTAAAATATGTTTTATTGTACTGAATATTAGTGCGTGCATATTTTTTTCTCCATATGAACTTTTGAAATCCGGTTGACTACGAAAATCTTCCCCCGGTGAAAATGACGTACGCACTAAATTTTCGTGACATATGTACTTTAAAGTGCTTTTTTATCTATTTTTTAATATAATTTCCAAACAGTTTGAAATTTATTCTTGGTAATAAATAGGTATCGTTATCACCTTTATAGGTACCTGCTGTGAAAATTGGAACGAAATCCGTCAAATATTTTTTGAGTTATGCTTGACGAAAGGTTTTAATATTCATCGTAGCTATATATGGGGTAAAGTAATATTGCGCTGTGTATGAATCTTTGTTTTCACTCCGACAATAATCTATATGTGTTTTATAATAAAATTGCATATTTTTTATTATAAAATAACTGTTTCATAATAAAATAAACCTGTCATGCTGTTTCCGCAAGCTAGGCCTAACAGGTAAAAGAAAACGGAGTTTTCTCGCCAAAAGACACGAAAAAAATTAGCGCCACCAACAGTGCGTCTGCGACATCTGTTCCTATTTATCTACCAGCCGGTCTTCGCCCGTTAGACGGTCGCTTGGGGCGTGCTGAGAGGCAGATGCCGTTCACAATGTATAGCCCGGGGCTCCCAAAGTGTATTTGGTACTTTTCCAGCAGAGAGGCCTTGGCCTGATAGAGAAAATGGCCTTGGCAAAAGAAGGATATTTGGCAACACATTTTCTGGCAACCTGTTCATTGTTTCTTACACAGAAGCAATTATTACAACATTTATACAATTTAAAAAAAAAAAATTATTTATTTTTATAAGCAAACAGAAGTAAATTGTATGTAAACTGTATGTAAAAAACAATAATATATACATGAATGAAATGTTTATTTATAGATATATATAAATACATATATAAACAGGCATAAGAGTTCATTAGGTTTGTTTCCATAGCTGTTTATATTATTTGGCAACAAATCTCACTTTTTGAAGCCCAAATTTTGCCAATCTCTAAAAAAAATCCCCTATACTGGGAAAGTACGTGCATTTTATATGCAAAGAGAAGATAAACTAGTCGGTTGTGCCAATCCCCAACACTTTGGCGCAGCTTATCAGACCCTTCCCCATTAAACCCCATACAACAAACCAGCTCAAAACTTTCTTCTATCTCATACATGTTAAAATATTATAATTTAAAAGCGTATTTTTCTTTAATTATGCATTTTAAAATTTAAAAAATACAGCACAGCAGCGCCACCTGTTATATGATTTATACGAAAGCCTAATCAGCACAAATTTATGTCAAGGTCTAAAAGAATATGAAGTTTCATGAAATTCCGTGTAATAGTTCTTGAGATATGACTATTGCTAAAATCGCGTACATCCTAAAACATACAGCATAGCAAAGCCACATTTACACCCAAACTTAATCAGAATGTCAACGTCTAAATAAATCTGAAGTTTGATGCAAATCCGTGCATTATTTCTTGAGAGAGAGCTATTGCGAGGAAATCGTGAAAAATGAAGCATAGCAGGTCCCTTGTTGGTCGATTTACACAAAAAACTAATCAGCACCAATTGATAAACATTATTGAGGTGAAATAAGCATTTTTTCTGTAGAATATGGAGTGTCTGGCATTTATAATTTTTAACGGGACATATAAAATAATAAGGTACTTTTCCATTATACGGACACCATGCCAAAATGTGATTTAATGCATAATGTATGTAAATGTAGGTACTTACGTATTATCCGGGCCAGGTCAGATACAAGTGTGCCAAACATGGCGCCAATTATGCTAGTTACAGTAACCCTTATTTATTTATTATAGTCTATTATAATTTATAGTTTATTTTTTATTTAGTTTATAGTTTTTTGGGAACTTATCTATTATCCCGTCGACCACTTTTCATAACAAAAAACTATCGCCAAACTGTAACGCCAAATAAACGGGAGAACGTTGCCATTGGAATATCAAAACAAATAAATAAATAAAATATAAGAATTTAAGGACACAATTGTTATTTTAATGAATGAAATAACTAATAAATCAGTAAAACATAATGAAAAATATACGCAAATGTCTAATTAAAAACCACCAGATGACATAACAAACGCGTATAATTGTTCTGACATCCAGACTGCATTTTTGTCGTTTAATCTTACAGTTTGGCGATAGTTTTTGGTTATGAAAAGTGATCGACGGGATAATAGAGAAGTGCCGTATTTTGTTATTTATTTATTATTGTTCAATTGTATTTACCATTTTTAACAATGTTATGTATTTAATAATGTTAAATTGCTGTTTTGAATATGATGGGAAACGAAACACAAGATTGACAATTGGCAACCATTTTTTGCGATCTATCTCCTGGCCCGGATAATACGTAAGTTAGCTAAATGTTTGTAAATGTATGTATGTAAAGGTATGTAAATGCATGTAAATGTATGCTTGGCGACAATGGTGTCCGTATAACGGAAAAGCACCAATAATAACGTTAGATTATAGCCTATGGAGAAAATTCACTTGCAGTGTATTTCTTATATGTTACACTATTTCAATCATAATAGAATTGATGTGCATTGCTGGGATGCCCTACTTGATGCTTACTGTAGCATATGAGTGCATATAGTATTTATTTGTTCATTTACAGGGACACAAAAAGAATTCTGTTACAGTGCTGTCTACGAGCGATAATCGCTAAAAGCGCATGTTTAGATGCGGTATGCGTTTTAAAGCTTAAACAAAATTTAGTACTTCACTTGACGTTATTAAGTATTGCGCGGTAGCGCAATACTTATTTATTTCCAGTGTGACATCTTAATGTTAATTTAACACAGCAAATCCCATTGAACGAGTTAATTTACTAGAGTTTTTCCCACTTTTTGTACGCGTTGCCACAAAATTTTAACTGTGTGCTAATTCTAATAAAATTTGAAATTTGAAATAGTGAAATTCTTTGGCTGACGTCAGGATCAAAATGGATTAAATGCCGTTGCATATAGATGAATTATAATCCAGGAAGTAACATAAGCTATGTTTTATTTACGTTATTCAAATATTTTTCTTAATAATTCAAAATTTCATAATTTTCACTGATAATCAATGGATGTTTTTCCTATAAAATTTAACTATGTTTCTTTATTGCTGCCAACAATTCAAAAACCATAATAATAATTTGACCACAGCAATAATTTTTCAATTGAAAGATTTCCACGATCAAAATATAACTGAATTAGATTTTTTTACGTTTTAAAAAATGGAACAACACGACATCATACTCTAAATAAACGGACATTTTCAAATATTTGGTTATAATGTATGTAACAGAATTCTTTCAAATTAAATAAATCACGTGACAAACATGCTTATTTGTTTTTATTTTCATACTAGCGTAAATGTCGATTATAGGACAGTAATCGTGGGTAGAAATCGTGGTTTTCACATTAAATTTGAAATAATACTCATATACTATTCATCGACAAAGAGGAAATATAGATATTGGAAAATTGTATCGCCTAACAGGCTCCTGCTATTAACGTTCAAACTCACTAAGCATTTTATTTGCTTGTGTAAAAGAATTGTGTTTCATAATTTCATCTAATTCACGTAAAACATGCCACAAACAATTTTTGATACTTCTCTATTATCCCGTCGACCACTTTTCATAACAAAAAAGTATCGCCAAAATGTAACGCCAAATAAACGGGAGAACGTTACCATTGGAATATCAAAATAAATAAATAAATAAAATATAAGACTTTACGGACACAATTGTTATTTTAATTAATGAAATAACTAATAAGTCAATAAAACATAATGAAGAATACACACAAATGTCGAATTAAAAACCACTCGATGACATAACAAACACGTATAATGCTTCTGACATCAAGTAAATGGGACTGCATTTTTGGCGTTTAATCTTGGAGTTGGCGATAGATTTTTGTTATGAAAAGGGGGCGACGGGATAATAGAGAAGTACCCAATTTTCAATGTCGTCGTTATTAAGTCGTTCCTGTACAGCTTGTGCTGTATCTTTTATTTTGGTACTTTTCCGTTATACCAACACCATGCCAAAATGTTTGCTAATGCGCCAATTATTTCAACCCTGACCGAGCAGATGTTGTCTACAAACCGTGTTGTCATGCAAACCGTGCCAAATATTGTGATTTGTTATTTATTTAATGTAAATCATTTTTTCGGTACATTTCCGTTATACAAAAACCATTGTCGCCAAGCGTAATAGTTGGCGCAAAATGAAATTCCCGCGAATCAAAACACTTGAAAAAAAACAATGTTGAAACGAAAGTGAGCATTTAAAAAATATAACATTTGAAAATTACAGACTTTTAAGGACTATTTTATTAAAATTAAAACATAAATATATACTTAAAATAAGAAAAAAAATAATTGTTATACAATAAAGGGAAAAATCCTGTGCGGGTAGATTTAGTGGGCTCTTATTGGCGATAAATGTTTGATGTGGTTGTTGCGATCTTGTGAAAAACCTTCAATCATATCCACATTTACACTGCATCCATATTGTTGCTATAATATTTTTGGTACTTTTCGGTTAACCAGGGGCCAGTGAAGTATACACACACACACACACACACACACACACACACACACACACATATATATATATATATATATATATATGTATATATTTCACTGGCTCCCGGCTAGCCAAAAAGTACCTAATTTTTTTTTTGTTTGTTTTTTTCTTGCTAATATTGAAACATTGGCTGTAGACTCGATTACGGAATATTAGAAAATCTATCATTATTATCATCTAAAAGGTCATCAATAATGTGCCATAATCAGGCTGCATATTATTACGCATAATTTGCAAGTATGGTTTGGTGAAACATTGAACTTTAAATTCAGTTAAAGACTGCATTTTATCTCGAAAAGGTGGACACCATGTTACAAAGTTATATGGTTTGAAACGATCAGAAAAACAAACTTGGATCAATGATTATAATCCCGCGTTTTTCTTTATGTGAGCCGCCAACACTGACATCCAGTTTGTTGTTAAATCATTACATTACGCGTTATATAACCAACCGGAAAAAATCGTAAGGAAGATATTTGGAATACCATTGACGAAAACAAAAGTCTCGGTGCCAGATTAAGCGCTTTTGTGAGATAAAACTTGATTAGTCGAGAAACTGGAAGTTACGAAGCCGTAAACTAAATTCTTGGCCATAAATGCTTCTATTCATGGTATGCTGTGCAATACTTAAATACCAGCATGAAAAAAGATCGACGAATAAAACTGAAAGTCACCATGATTTGATTTTATCGGCAAAAGAGGATGAACGATCTACTGAGATTTTCTGTCGGAATTTGATTGATGATTATTACCCGAATCGACATGACAAATTCGAAAACATGTGTTTATACAAATTTGCCACTAGGTACTAATACAAACGACTGTAGACCAAAAGTCTGTAGAATATTACGAATTAAAAGAAAACCTCAGTTGGTTCAGAAAACGTTTGAAACCAGTTGTTTTGAAAACACCCAATCATAACCCGAAAACGGACGCTGGAATTGAGTTGTACTATCATTCATTGCTGATATTATTCAAGCCTTTGCGAAACGAATAAGACCTATTGGGAGAATTTAAACTCTACCGTGAATCCTTTGAGCACAATGTGAAACATTTTCCAGAGATGGAAAAATGTCGCTAAACAAAACAACGACTACAAGCTGCAATCAACTTGGCTGAAAAGTTGCAACAAGAAAGTGATTTGCACGACCAGCTTGAAAATATTGAAGAACCAAATGAAGACGTTGATATGATAGCCGCAGATTTTGATAACTTTAAAACTCTCCCAAGAAATTGTTATTAATGAAGATAAATTGAACAAGAAAAATGAATGCTGACCAAAGGAAAATATTTGAATCAATTATAAAGCACGTAGAAGAACAAAAGAAAGACCCGTCTATTCCACCCATAAATCTGATTGTAAGCGGAGTTGCTGATACAGGAAAAATCTTTCTAATTTAATTACTCAGTCAGAAAGTTCGTTTAATGAATAATCACAATAATGATGCTACTGCAGTACTAGCACCAACGGGAATTCCTGCCTTCAGCATTGCAAGAAGTACAATTCACACGTTTTTAAAATTGTCCGTCCAAACCAGCGGGGACCCGAGCCGGAGGTTCGTTCAGTTAGAGGTTTATACTATTTGATGTGCAAATTAAGGGATCATCCGGTGCGTGTGTAGCACGACCGGTATACGGTGCCGAAGGCAGTGGGACCCAGGTCGGAGGTTCGTTGTGTTAGAGGTTTATAGTATTCAATGTGCAAACTAAGGGATTATCCGGTGCCAAAGGCAGAGGGGACTCGGGTCGGAGGTTTGTTCGGTTCAAGGTTTTACAAGATTCGAGGCACCGATGTAAATTAGGGGTCCGCTAGCGGGCGAAGCCAGCTTGTTTTCTTATTATTTGTATTATATAACAAAAACTCTTGACACATTCACTGTTTACAATTATATTCAAGAACATTCTGCTCATATATATACTCGTTATTATATTTATACTTCTTAGTATGTGATAAAACAACACAAGATTTTATCGATAGCTTTCACACACCACTTACTAGTGTCTCTTTCCAAAGTGGTTGCAAACGTATTTTGCACAGTGGAATAAAATTATTTGCAAAAATGAACATGATTCGTTTATTATTATCATTATGAAGATGAGAAACAATCCGTTGAAGTCCGTTATATATATTTTTTTTTTGTTAAAAATTACTTTTATTATTTGAATTGTTTATAGAATAATCAATGTTTGAACTGTATATTTCATACTACCAATATTGATTTTGATCTGTGCAGTCTTTTACATAGTTGCCTTGTGTGAATCTTATCTGCTTCATATTAATTTGTTATTAAAAAACTTGAGATATTAAAAAAAAAGTAACTTGCAAAGCAAATTAAAAAAAATAAATTTATTTACAAAATTTTAAGCCCGAGAAGGGACAGATATTAAAATTATTTTATTTAGTTAATGCTACAATAATGTTGCATTTTTATATTAAATCTTGTTCCGTCTATTTAATCTTAAAATATTAAATTTAAATTTGAAACATGATATTAAAGCAACTTTAAAACATTACATTTAGTTGAAATGGAATCTAAATAAATCTTCAACTTTTTTAATTATTTGAACTTCTCATGTTTCTTGTCTGTTAGAATTTGCTACAATACAAATTTTGCATAATGCATGTAAAACTGAAAAAAAAAGTTGAAGATTTATTTAGATTTTATTTCAACTAAATGAAATGTTTTAAAGTTGCTTTAATATCATGTTTCAAATTTAAATTTAAGATTTTAAGATTAAATAGACGGAACAAGATTTAATATAAAAATGCAACATTATTGTAGCATTGACTAAATAAAATAATTTTAATATCTGTCCCTTCTCGGGCTTAAAATTTTGTAAATAAATTTATTTTTTTTAATTTGCTTTGCAAGTTACTTTTTTTTAAATAAATTCTATAGCTAATATACAAGGAGGCGCAATAAAATTAGTAAGGATTATTGTCTATGGATGTGGATTACTTAAGGATGTTTTTTAATTCTGTTATGCATTTTCCAACATAACTGTATTTAGTTAGTTATTTACTAAGATATTTGTATATAAATAAATCCATGTACAGGGCTACGCAAAAAAAAACTCAATATATTCCCGTCTATGGACAGTAGACGTGAGATTTTACATTTTAGTTGTGTTATGCATTTTCAAATTGAATTAAATTTTATCTAAATATTTAGTGTGTATAAAATCTAATAGACCATATACAGGGTTGTACAAAAAAATTTAAGTTATCATATCTGGGTGGTAAATGCTGATTATTTTCTTTTTCAAATGTGTTTTGCATTTTATAGTTAATTAAATTGTAGCAAAAAAATATGGAGTATAATAAATCTTTAGATCATATACATGACTGCTCAAATGAATTCGATTATATTCTGGATTGTGGGGGTTAATTTCTGAAATTGGGTGTTAAACCATGTTATGGTCTTAAGCACACTATTTTTTTTTGTTAAAACAAATCTTTTCGAAATAAAATTAAAGAAAACTTTCTAAAAAGGTGCATTTAATATCACAAATATAAAAGATGCTGTTACATAATAAAATAGTTTTTAAAAACTATTGCGGACGCAATCAAAGCTACCCTGATGACGATCAAGGTCTGATCGAAAGTGCTCTCGGCGCGAAATTTTCGAAATTTTTTAAGTTTTTAAAAACTATTTTATTATGTAACAACATCTTTTATATTTGGGATATTAAATGCACCTTTTTAGCAAGTTTTCTTTAATTTTATTTCGATATGGTTTCAAGGTGAATGTGATATTCAAACAGTATATATATATTTATTTTTTTTTTGCTACTTTTCGGTTAGCCGGGCGCCAATGATATATGTAGTACATATATAAATATAAATGTATGTACATATATATACATACATACATATATGTATGTATATATGTATGTACAGGGTGTTTCACAAAGGACCCCTAACTTTAAAAATTAATAACCCGGAAACGGTGATAGATAAAAACATGAAACCAGTGGTATGTTTATTAAAAAAATCGTAAGAATCTTATACATAAATCTCAAAAATGAGTTAGAAATTGCGCCGATAGATGGCGCTGCGATAAATAGGCGTATCACATTAAAAGTGATTCAAAATGTGCACCTTTTACACAGCAGACATGTCGCAAACGAAGAATGAAATTGTCAGTGACTCTCTGCTGTATGTCACCGGCCTGTCTATTGAATTTTTTTGAAAAGCTCACGAATTGTTTTTCCATCTGGGCCTTTAGCGACTTTAAATCGCGTTTGAAAACTTCTCCTTGTGGCAGTAGAACTCTGATTTAATAGGTGGTACTCCAACACGATAAACACACGTTCCTCCACGGTATACATCACTTTCGGAATCATTTTCACTATACGCTAGTAGCGGTCAGATTAAAATGGCGAAATCTTCGAAGGCTAGTCTTTCTATGCTTCTGAACTCTCTTTAGAAGGATTCTTAACGCTCTCATCGCCATCTATCGGCGCAAATTTTAACTAAATTTTGAGATTTATGTATAAGATTCTTGCGATTTTTTTAATAAACATACCACTGGTTTCATGTTTTTATCTATCACCGTTTACGGGTTATTGATTTTTAAAGTTAGGGCACCTTTGTGAAACATCCTGTATATATATGTATATGTAAATATATGTATAGTATATATATATATCTGTGTGTATATATATATATATGTACATATATCACTGGCGCCCGGCTAACCGAAAAGTACCATTTTTTTCATGTATACATTTTGTGTAACAAATCTTTGTTTTTAATAGGCAACCAGTGCAGCACAGCGTAAAGAGTTTCTTAAAAATAAAAGGAAGGCGACAGTCCGCTGCAATATCTGCTTTGCTGATAGGAGTATTCGTCATTTTTCTTTGACTATAGAACACCATGTAATCATTGGTACTGTACTAAATGTTTAAAAATATGCAGACGGTTAAACAACTCATGTCCTGTGTGCCGTCGTCGCCTAATCTAAAGATTCATTAATTTCACTAAAGTGTTAAGACTAATTTCATAAAAGATGCTAAATTCAAAGCATAAGTTTCAAAGTTTACTATTGATTTGTTTTTGTGGAAAATTTATGCGCACAAATTTCTGTGACACTTGTTAAATATTTATAAATGCAGTATAAAAAGTTTTTTTAATTGTCATTACGTATATTGTGTCTTTGTAGTTTTTATACATTTAGAAATGCATCTTTTTTCTGAAAATTTAATTTCTGATATAAATAAAAGATTGAAGATTTCTTTATAGAATCCATAAATGGAATTTCAGTACTTTTCCGATTGCAAACTGTGCCAATCATTGTAACTCGTATTAAAAGCTAATTCCTTTTACTTACCCATCATGCGTAGTATAGGGTAAGTCTTGTAATCGTTTTGAAAATCGAAAAAAAATTTTTGACAGATTTACACGTTTCAGACACTGGAGATTCCGAAAAACATATTTTTAGAAAAAAAATTTTGCCGTCCGTCTGTGTGTCTGTAAACGCTCTATCTCCCGAAAAAATTAAGATAGAAACTTGCAATTTGGTATGTACTTAGTATGTAATAATGGGAAGAAGCCTATTTCATTTCAATAACCTCGATTGACCGGAACTATTTTTTTCGGACTCTCGAAATATTCGTTCTGATAAAAGGTGTATAAAAATTTTCGAAATTGTTTATTTTAAGAAATGAATATAAAAGACAATAAAAAAAAACATAAATTTTGCATAAAGCATGAAGTCGATCGGATAATGAGTTGCCGAGATATTTGGAATCCTCTTTTTCACACTCTTCGATTTTTCATGACCCTGTATTTCATCCAAATTTCACTTCAAAGATATATTTTAATTGGAAATTTGACAATTAATCAGATGCAATAAACCGCTAATTAATAGGATTATTATTTTTGGAGTTATAAGGATGTTTCTTTCAAGCAATTCAGTAATCGAGCCTTTAAAGTTTGTGACGTCATCAAGCCACGATTTTATTTGAATTGCAATGCATTTTATAAGTAGTTTACACATTTTTATTTTAATATTTTACATTATGCATATCCATGATGGGTAAGTATTACGGTGGCCCCCAACGACTAGTTTACTTACCCATCATATGTAGTATAGGGTAAGTCTTGTAATCGTTTTGAAAATCGAAAAAAAAAAAATTGACGGATTTACACGTTTCAGACACTCGAGATTCCGAAAAATATATTTTTTGAAAAAAAAATTTGCCGTCCGTCTGTCTGTGTGTCTGTGTGTGCGTCTGTAAACGCTCTACCTACCGAACAAATTGATATAGATACTTGAAATTTGGTATGTACTTAGTATGTAATAATGGGAAGAAGCTTATTGAATTTCAGTAGCCTCGATTATCCGAAACTATTTTTTTCGGACTCTCGAAATAATCGTTCTGATAAAAGGTGTATAAAATTTTTCGAAATTGTTTGTTTTAAGGAGTGAATATAAAAGACAATAAAAAAACATAAATTTTGCTTAAAGAATGAAGTCGATCGTATAATGAGTTGCCGATATATTTGTAATTATATTTTCCACACTCTTCGATTTTTCATGACCCTGTATTTCATTCAAATTTTAATTCAAAGCTATATTTTAATTGGAAATGAGACGTTTAATCCGACGCAGTAAAGCGTTAGTTAATATGATTATCAATTTTGGAGTTATAGAGCATTTAAAGTTTATGACGTCATCAAGCCACGATTTTATTCGAATTGCAATGCATTTTATAAATAGTTTACACATGTTTTATTTTCATATTTTGTATTATGCATATCCATGATGGGTAAGTATTACGGTGGCCCCCAACGACTAGCTTAATTATTTAATCCTAAGCACGCAAAATATATTAATTTGCTCTTTTTTGGATAGAAAATATTTTTTATTAAGTTATAACTTACATTTTTCACTGAAGATGATATGGATTTCATCATTTGGCAGTTACCTGATGATGAGGAATCTGTGATAAAATTATTTCAGAGCTATAAAATTCTACATATATGTATATATATATATATATATATATATATATATATATATATATATATATATATTTTTTTTTTTTATATATATATATATACCTACCAGCTACGAACATTTCACAGTAAATCGCAAATATAATTTTGTTGCACCCTAACGCTGGATATCATACCCAATCTATTGAGAGATTATGAGACATAAAAAAATGGCGTACTAAAACACAGCGCGGCTCTACTATTTATTTATAATCCTATGATGTGTAGAGTTTATGTGGCGACGCATTTATTACAAAAATTAAATTTTTGCTGCAATGCTGAGAGACATTTACAATTTCATGCCTACAGTTTAAATTGAGTTTTATTTTATTACTAGCTGTTACCCGTGACTTCGTTCACGCAACATTAAAAGAAGAATAAATACATTAATTAAGCAAAATATTTCACTAACGATAATTAAAAACGTTAATAATTAACTAACTGTTTATTACATTTCATAGGAGACAAGACAATACGGTATTTTTTGTTATAGGGACCTTGACATAACTCAGTCTTAAAAAAGTGAAATTTTGGGCCAAATAATCGCGAAAATGAAATTGAAACCAATGCAAAAAGGAGGGCCAAATAAAATCGTGGAAATGGACGAATTGGGTAAAAACAAATGTCAATTTTACCTGATAAATAATTTTACTTTGAACGCCTTTGTGAAACGTTTTAACAGCCCTCCTTCAAAAAACATTAATTGGAAATAGTATATGCTTTTTCTTTAAATTCAATTCTGCCTCCTTGGATTAATGTATAGCTGAAACAAATCTTGTTTTCTAAATGACAGTATGTTGACAGGCAATTTTTGTTCTCCAGAATAAATTGATTCATGAAGTTTGAATATGTGAAAATATGTTTTTATTTTTCGGATAATTTACAGAAATCAAGATTTTGTTTTCACCATCCATTCAAAGTGAAAATAAATTCTGTTTTTCAGTTTTAATGAGAAAATGATGTAAAAAATATACTGATTTGTTTTATTTCTCCTTTTTTATACACAAATATGGAGTAATTTACTTTCCGTTTTTAGAGAAACTTTGTTAAAATTTACAAAAAAAAAAAAAAAAAAAAATCCTGTCATCTTATTTAATTTTTTAAATTCTGAGAGTTTGTGTGACATCCTCGGATCAATAATAACCGGTATTAAGTAAATCGCATTACGTTCGATAGTCTAGCAGGTCAGGGAATTTCCCTGACTTTTGGTCAGATAGACACCAGTATTTTCTTAGAGAAAAACTCGTCGTATGGAATCGCATGATTACAAAAGTCGAGTTTTTCTTTTATAAAATGCTGGTTTTTTCACTGAAAGTGTAGAGACCCTGTCTAGGAGTAGTTGCGAAATACAAACACACGGTCAGATTTTAATATAATAGATTCGTGTTCATTTTCCTTTTCTTAAAATTGTGATGTGATTTTTAGCAGAAAAACGGATACTCATGCTTAACAATCAGTATAGATAAAAAAAAACATTTAAATTTTTCGTTATAAATATGGCGTGAAACTCATCTTCTTTCTATACTTACTGATCCTTGTATTATTAATGTAAGGATTTGATTCACACTCATTTTAAAACATATTGGAAAATTCACGTTTTATTTCAAATATGACGTCTCTTTTTCCCCAGAGAAATCCCTCTTTAATGACATAATTAGCTGGCTTCGCCCGCTAGCGGGCAACTAATTTACATCGGTGCCTCGAATTTTTTGAATTCTCCTTTTTTTAACACTTTCCAACCTAGTTGAAAAGTGTTTATGACTTGGGTTTGTCTGCCGTATGGCCGTCTGCCGTCTGGCCGCCTGTCCGTGCTCTAACTCCCGTAAATATGCTCGGATTGCCCTGCAATTTTTATATGTTATTGTCGTTATCTATAGCATGTTCCCTATTTCAACTGAAGTGTGTAGCACTTATAGTTTTCTTACAGGGACACTTAAAAGAATTCCGTTACATTACGGTCTATAGGGAAAAATCATTTGCGGTTTATTTTAATAATGTTACACAATTTCAAACACATTGTAATTGATATATATAACTAAGGTGCATTACAAGAAGCTTAATATGGAATATGGTGTGCATAGCACTTGTAGTTACTTTACAGGGACAGTCAAAAGAATTCCTTTACATTACGTCTATGGAGAAAAATCGTTTGCAGTTTAATTAAATAATGTTTCACCGTTTTAAACGCATTGAAATTTATATATATCAATAAGGTGTATTACAAGAGGCTTACTACAGAATATTGTGTGTATAGCAGTCATCGTTCATTTACAGGGACACACAAAAGTATTCTCTACTGTCTGTTAACAATAATTCCTGGAAGTGCGTTTTAAGTTGCTGAACGCGATTTTAAATTTAACTCACTTTTTGTCTATTACTTGGTGTGTATAAATTCTGTAGATCCTATACAGGGCAGAACAAAAGTGCGCGAACACATTTCCGTTTATTGACAGAAACTCCACAAGGAGAATTTTAAACTGTGCTACGCGTTTCCTAACTGAACTAAATTTAGCATCCTATGTAGTATATATACAAATTTATAGGTCATATACAGGGCTGAATAAAAGTATTCGGATATTTCTCCGAATATTGTATATGTGAGAAATTCCTGAAATTATGTTTTTAAATATGTTATGCGCTTTCCAAATTGTTTACTTCGATGTTATCTTTCAACTTATTAAACGGTAATGATTTGTAAAACTATTTTGGAAGCGTTGGAAAGTGTTACATAATCTATGCTTGACGCATGATTTTTCGTTCTTGTTTTATAAAACATCGAAATGAACGACCATCTGGCTCGCATCCACCTCGAACCGAACTAACCTCCGAACTGGGTCCCCGCTGCCTTCGGCACCGTATAACCCCTTAATTTGCACATTGAATAGTATAAACCTCTAACCGAACGAACCTCTTACCCTGGTCCCCGCTGCCTTCGGCACCGTATACCAGTCGTGCTACACACGCACCGGATAATCTTTTAAATTGCACATCGAATAGTATAAACCTGTAACTGAATGAACCTCCGGCTCGGTTCCCCGCTGCCTGCGACACCCTATAGCAGTCGTGCTGTGCACGCGCTGCAGTATACGTTAGTTCCACCTTCCACCACCAGGTGGTGCAATCTGTTTATACGATCATAACTGAAATCGTTAAGGCTTTCGATGTCGAGTCAAATGAGCCATACCCCGTCGTGATCCTTCCCATAGACACAGAGATAGGAAAGCGCCCCCTGGTGGTGAAACTCGGAGCAAAAATCGATAAGCTCTAGTATCCTCTATCGATGTTGAGTCGAATAAGCCATACCCCGTCATGATCCGGGCAATAGAAACAGAGATAAAAAAAACGCCCCCTGGTGTTGAAAAAACGAACTAAAATCGATAAGATATAGTATCCTTTATCGATGTCGAGTCGATTGAGCCAAACCGCGTCTTGATGTGACCCATAGAACCCGAGTTGGCTGAAAAATCCTTTAATTACACCTTCCACCACCAGGGGGCGCAATCTGTTCTATACGAACATGACCGAAATCTGTAAAGCTATCGAAATACAGTCGAAAGAGCCAAACCCCGTCCTAATCGGGCTCATAGAACCCGATTTACGGAAGCACCCCCTGGTGGTGAAACTTTGAACTAAAATATGTAAGCGCTATCGATATCGAGTCGAATGAGCCAACCGCGTTGCGATTGGACTCGCAGAACTCGAGATATTGTGAAATGAAAATATAAATTTGAAATTATTATTCGAAAAGAGTGGCATAAACTCAGAAACTGTAAAAAATGTTATAAAGGGTCCTTATTACTTTAATTAATTATAATGTTTGGAATCAGTTTGGTGGAAATCCGAAAAATACTTTCTGAGTTATAGAAACGGACCATAGTTAAGAGAAAAAAAACCGTGCCCCTGGTGGTGAAAAAACGAACTAAAATCGGTAAGCTCTATCGATGTCGAGTCGAATGAGCCAAACCGCATCGCGATGGGACCCATACGACGCGCGACGGGAGATATTTTGAAAAAAAATAGCAAATTCTTTAGCTTTTTCTTTTTTTTTTTTCTCCTATACAAAAATCGGAATTTTGCTAAAATAAAAAATTATGGTCCGAAATCGAAAATTTTTTGAATCCCTGAAATGTTAGCTCAATCTAAGCATGGATGCATATTTTTCAGATTCGAAAACCCGATATTTAAAATATATACCGGGTGATTATAATTAAAGTTATGATTTCAAAAATCGATAATTTTAAAACTACTGGTCAGAATGATTTGATATTTTAGAAAAACAATCGCGAGGCAATGGAATTTTGTTTGGCGAAGGAAAGAAATAGTACCAAAATGTGCCGATAGATGGCGCTGTAAGGGTTCAGATTGACTGGAGATATGCAAATTACTAATACGTGACAACTATGGGTACCTGAAGAATGTTGTTTACAGCGGGCGAATTGAGAATCTAGCCGATTTGAAGGCAAGAACCACACACCACACCCATTGCATCAGAACAGATACCCTCCGATCTGTTGTGGAGCATGCCGTTTTGCGCTTCCAATTAATAGCGGAACAAGGCGGAGGGCATATCGAACAACTTATGCATTAATCATCAGTAAAGTATTTGTTCCATAAAGCTTTTTTTTTTTTCCATTATTGCTGTTGTCGCTGTAAACACGTCTTTTCGCTAATACATTTTTAGTAAATCCCTGAACTCTATTTTTTTCCTTTTAAATAACAACATTCCTGTGTATAAAGAATAAATTTTTGGTCTTTCCCCTGACATTACCCTGACAGCGCCATCTATCGGCATATTTTAGAACTATTTTTTTCCTTCGCCAAATAAAATTCCATTGCCTCACGATTGTTCTGCTAAAATATCAAGTCGACCAGTAGTTCTGACCAGTAGTTTTAAAATTATCGATTTTTGAAATCGTAACTTTAATTATAATCACCCAGTATATTGCCCATAAAAACTGGAATCATTTTAAAATGCATCTTTTTATCAATTTATTTCTTTTGGCAGAAAGGCGTCCAAATGTCCGAGGAGAACACCTGCAAATATTTTGCTTCTACTCAGTTGAAATAGAAATAAATTCATTTTCCATTTTCATTAATGAGTTTTAATTGATATCTTTAAAAGTTTTTGGTCGATTTTTATGAATTTTTTTTTTGTTGAATTTGCGATTTTTTGTTACACATGCTTGCAAATTTTCGTGAATGTAGAGTAATTATTTCCACTTGTTTCAAAAAGGAATGGAGCGATTTGATCTCGGATGTGACAACCAGGCAATTAATTTCAATACTGGCATAGGGGAAATTATGCTACTTTAACGAAATAATATTAAATCTTTAGGTTTTATCAACAAAAATGGAACTATTAACATTCGTCATTTTTTTTAGGTAATCGAGTTACTTCTTTTAGTTTTAAGATTGAAAATAACTATTTCTCGCTATCCATGACATCATTTTCGACATGGATAATTTTGCGGAGCATATTATTGACATTTGCTAACCATTTTCTTTTTAAACTTCTTTTTACTTTTTTAAAATGTAAATAAAAAATACGGTATAACAGTATTAAAATACGGTATTAGCCGAGTGCAGACGGTAAAACGCCCAGTATTGTTACCGTACAAAAGAAGAAAAAAAAAGAAAAAAGTTGAAGAAAAAACCCAAGATCATTTTATTTCACAAATCAAAGCATATCCGCTTTATTTTCGATACATGACGTCATATTCGCCTGTTTCCTGTGGTTAAGCATATTAAAACCTTGTATTATTATCAAAAACTAAAAAAAGTACGTTTTATTTCTAATAATGTTATTTAATCTTCTTTTTAATTCTTTATTTTTTTTTTATTTCATTTTCATTTTTCCCGTGCAAATTTTTCCATTGAAAGTAAATTGTTGAGTAAAAATTATTATTCCGGGTTTTGAATTAGTTTTGGCAACGATAAAGTATTAGCAACGGTAAAGTAAATTTAATCATTTTAAAATATTATACGAAAAAATGTCCATTTATTCTCTATGAAAATAACGAAATTTTGAATTATTAAGAAAAATATTTGAATAAAATAAACAAAAACCAGCCTATGTTCATTTGAGGGTTATAATCAACTTATATGCAAAGATACAGGATCTTTAAATGCTCCATTTTGACGCTCGCTTCAGCCTAACATTTGCACACAATCAGATTTATAATATTAACTAGCTGTTACCCGTGACTTCGTTCACGAAACATTAAAAAAAGAATAAATGCATTAATTTAGCAAAACATTTTACTTGATAATTAACAACATATATAATTAACCAAAGCTTTATCACATTTTATAGGAGACCATACGGTATTTCTTTGCTATAGGGGCCTTGACATCATAACCCAGTCTTAAAAAAGTGAAATTTCATGCCAAATAATATATACAATCACGAAAATGAAACTGCAACTAATGATAAAAGGAGGACCAAGTAAAATCGTGAAAATCGAGGAATTCCTCTTCGTAAAACGAAAAACAACACTGGCAGAATTCTTCTATACAACAGTGCATTTTAGATAGTATTTGGTGTACAATTTGTGTATGTGTGCATTGCTAAATGGGCATTATTATATTGTTTATTTGCACATAGACATATGTTATATATTTCTTACTATATTATCTTGTTTATGTATATATTAAATTAAGTGCTTGACGCTAAGTGGTGTAAATAGTGAACAAACTGCTTGTGGATTTTATACATTGATAGATACTTTATAAAGATATAACAATCTGAATAAGCAGTGAATAGCAGTTTTCGTTCATTTACAGGGGCTCACAAAATAATACGGTTAACGTTACATTAATGTCTTCGAGCACAGTGCCTTTATAACTTGTGTATAAATTTTATAGATCATCATCTGAATCGATTGTTATTAAGGGAGGTGCTAGGTATGAAATAACTGCAATTTTTAATAATAATATCCCTATTGGTCAGTATCTTTTTTATATTAAAACAATGAATATAAGAGAGGCATAATGAAATGTCTTAAAAATTTAAGATTTAGACTGTTATTCAATTTTTTCCGTTTTCGTCATATAAAAGTGTCTTTGATGTCATTTTCGATTTTTTTAATCAAACAATTTCTTTTTAATATCAGAAATATGCTTAAAATGAAACTAGTTCAATTATTAAAGTATTTTTTATTGTATAGTGAGTAAAATGAATGGAATAAATAAATAATAAAAATGCTTTTTAATAATGCCTTACTTATACAACATATTAAAAAATGAACGTTACATAACAAATGAATGACATAAAATTGCAGAATATAGAAACTTTAGTTTGTAGCATACTATTTCTCATTCACATTCGTTTTTACAGTTGCACAATAATGTGCAAGATAGACCAACCTTCCTACAACTACACTTATTTTTGCAGATTTTGCACATACATTTTATTAGTTCTTCGCAAGAATCTGCAATCTCGGGCAGCTCCGACCATTTTAATTTCCATGAAAAATTATCCAACCACCATCCCCATTTGTTTGGAGAGGGGGGACATATTTCCCGCTCATGTGCTTGTCCCCAAATGTGTCCAGCTTGGAAAGCACTCCGTAAAATATATTGCTCTATAGTGCACCCTTGGTTGGTGGAAGATGTTCAATAGGACGATTTTTTGTCATAAACAATTCCTGTCTAGCACCATTTACACTTTTGCTGTTACATGTTGAACAGTACAACAATACTATGAATTTTTCTAAAATATTTAGAATATCGTCAGGTATGGAAGTTTTCCGGTTTTGATAAAAATGAAAATGCGATAGTAGCATCTTTATAGAGAATCCATGTCTTCCAAGCTGACTTTTTTGTTTTTCCTGTGAAACCAGGATTGCTGTCGTAGCCTGTGAAAGGATGGAATCCTAGTAACAACATTGCTTTTTCTTTTCCAATTGCTGCAGCTACAGTATGGACGGGAATAAGTCTGTAATTCTTCCCTGTTCCAAATGCAATCCAAACAGTTTGCAGGTGTCTATCTGACAGAGTAAAGAAATGTGCAATTGCTAAAACTAATACATCAGTATCTACAGAGCGTATAGCAATATTTTTCAATCCGTTTTCTGCCATGTCTTTGAGGTGCAAGATTATCCTTGTATCAGCTTCTTCATGACCAGGACAAGTCATTCCAATTAAGAAAATTAGTGCAATATTATTTTCTTTAACTTCTTCACCTGAATAGGTTATAACTTGTGTATTTTTTATGGTATTTATAGCTAGTGTTCCAAGCAGATTAAATAACTCTTCTTTATTACTTGAATTTCTTAAGAAATCTTGCCAATTTTTAGGTAGTTTGACATGCGATAGCACTTGCCGCCTGGTTCCTGCACCACTTTTTTGTCTGGTTTCACCTTTAATGCTTGGTGTAATGTATCTATCCCATATCAAATCTATTCTTTGGCAACTAAAACCCTCAATGTCGTTACATAAATGGGGTTGAAATGCGTTATTGTAGTAATCATTAAAGGTTTTTGAAGACTGGTGAGGCTTTAAAATATTAATATCCATCATAAATTAAAGCATCGCATGTTCCTGGAAAGGTGTTTCTATTCTTCTCAATAGTTTCCTCTAAAATACGTGCTAAATCACTTTTATGGCTGGGTCGAAATTCACCGTTACTGGAAAAAGCAGGGGGAAATAGTTGATTTTCATAGTTGAAAAAATTTTGCAGGTCTAACTGACGATTCTGTGCAACTATTAAAAGCCTGGAAAATAGCTGAACGTCTGTTTTTAAAACATTTAGGGTTGAATTTTTCTGGCTGATGTTTTTTGCCGGAGTACTAAAGAGTGAAATTTTATTTTTTTTTCAGAGGTTGAAATATTGGTAAGGAATTAACATGAAGACGTAAATGGTACAGATACTGACACTGAATATTTACAAAATTCATCTTTATCACGGCGTTTCAGTATATAATCGTGCATCGCGCTATAAAACTATATATAGAACAAATCTTTAAAAAAACAAAAATCTTTTCATTTCAGTTGTCAGATTGATCGTCTACGCAGCAAAGAGTCTGAGAGTAGAGTAAGAAATAGCAACATTAAAATAAAATATGTTTTGGAATTTTGGAACAAAACCCCATATTGAATACATCTCATTTTGGGTGGTGCCTCGTCATCAGAATTACATTGTAATAATTACATTAATACACTCTACATTGTATATTTATATCAAAGAAAATCTTCATATGACAATTTGCAATTCTTTCATATCTAGCAAAGTTCAAAAACACATTATATAATTAAAAACGCGCATAGACAGCATTGTGCTTATTGAAAGTCCTGTGACCGTATTATTTTGTGAGCCCTTGTAAATGAATGAAAACTGCTATGCACTGCATATTCTATAGTAAGTATCTTGTACTGCACCGCACTGATGTATATTAATTTGAATATGTTACAAAGAGTATAACATCATTAAAACACATTGCAAGCGATTTTCGTCTACAAACCATAATGAAACCGAATACTTTTGATTGCCCCTGTAAATGAACTATGAATGATGCACACTTGAAAATGAATACCGAACTTGTTACGGTATACTACAATACCATATTTTAGTTATCTGGATATTCATTTTTTTTTAGTGAGTGCGCGACTAGACAGACGACCAGACAGACAGACAAACAGGCAAACTGAATTCATAAATAGTTTTCGACTGTGCTGTAAAGTGTTACAAATAATATTTTTTATCTAAAAACATCTAAATTTCCATCAAACATGCTTTTATACGATGAATAGAAACGAAATTGCACTAATTCCCGAAAATGACGTCATTTTGAATAACGGCCGCCATCTTGAATTCCCCGCACTTTCCGCGATGCCTCCCCTTCTTATATGCTTTGTATTAATATAGAGTAGATACTGACCAAACGGTATAACTGTATCATGATTTGCAGTTTTTTCACTCCTAGCACCTGTACTATATTAATCAGTACCGGTAAAAATTATTTCAATTTTTAGCACTTTCCAACCTAGTTGAAAAGTGCTTATGACTTCGGTTTGTCTGGCCGTCTGGCCGTCTGGCCGTCTGGCCGTCTGGCCGTCTGCCGTCTGCCGTCTGCCGTCTGTCCGTGCTCTAACTCCCGTAAATATGCTCGGATTGCTCTGCAATTTTTATATGTTATTATCGTTATCTATAGCATGTTCCCTATTTCAACGGAAGTGTGTAGCACTTATAGTTTTTTTACAGGGACACTCAAAAGAATTCCGTTACATTGCGGTCTATGGGGAAAAATCATTTGCTGTTTATTTAAATAATGTTTCACTATTTTAAACGCATTGAAATTTATATATATCACTAAGGTGCATTAGAAGAAGCTTAATATGGAACAGGGTGTGCATAGCACTTATAGTTACTTTACAGGGACAGTAAAAATAATTCCGTTACATTACGTCTATGGAGAAAAATCGTCTGCGGTTTATTTAAATAATGTTTCACTATTTTAAACGCATTGAAATTTATATAGATCACTAAGGTGCATTACAAGAGACTTACTACGGAATATTGTGTGTATAGCAGTCATCGTTCATTTACAGGGACACGCAAAAGAATTATCTACTGTCTGTTAACAATAATTCCTGGAAGTGCGTTTTAAGTTACTGAACGCGATTTTAATGTTAACTTGCTTTTTGTCTATTACGTGGTGTGTATAAATTCTGTAGATCCTATACAGGGCAGCACAAAAGTTCGCGAACACATTTCTGTTTATTGACAAACTCCAGACGGAGAATTTTAAAATGTGCTACACGTTTCCTAACTGAACTAAAATTTAGCATCCTATGTAGTATATATACAATTCTATATATCCTATACAGGGCTGAATAAAAGTATTCGGATATTTTTCCGAATATTGTATATGTTGGAAATTCCTGAAATTATGTTTTTAAATATGTTATGCGTTTTCCAAATTGTTTACTTAGAAGTTATCTTTTAGCTTATTAAACGGTATGATTTGTAAAATTATTTTGGAAGCGTTGGAAAGTGCTACATAATCTATGCTTGACGCATGATTTTTCGTTCTTGTTTGTTTTAAATATGACATTATATACACCTGTTTCCTGTATTTATTCATACTGATGTTCCTTGAATTATTAACAAATGTATTACTGCTGCTGAACTAAGAAATGCTTTTTTTGTTACAAATATGGCGATATATTCGCCTGCTTTCTGCTTGAATTATAACCAAATATTAGAAAATGTCCGTTTATTTAGAGTATGATGTCGTGTTGATCCCCTTTTTTTTAAACTTAAAAAAAATTAATTCAATTTTATTTTGAACGTGGAAATCTTTCAATTGAAAATTAGTTGCTTTGGGACAAATTTTTATTACGGTTTTTGAATTGTTGGCAACAATAAAGAAACATAGTTAAATTTTATAGGAAAAATGTCGATTGATTCCCAATAAAAATTATGAAATTTTGAATTATTAAGAAAATGTAAATAAGAAAATGTAAATAAAACATAGCCTATGTTAATTCCTGGAGTATAATCCACCTATATTCAATGACATTTAATCATCCGTTTTGATCCTGACGTCAGCCAAACAATTTCACTATTTCAAATTTCAAATTTTATTAGAATTAGCACAGAGTAAATATTTTGTGGCAACGCGTACAAAAAGGGGGAAAAACTCTAGTAAATTAATTCGTTCAATGGGATTTGCTGTGTTAAATTAACATTAAGATGTCACACTGGAAATAAATAAGTATTGCGCTGCCGCGCAATACTTAATATATTCATATCCGTTTTTTTATATATACTATACTAGCTGGTACCCGTGACTTCGTTCACGCAACATAAAAAGAAGAATAAATACATTAATTAAGCAAAATATTTTACTTCCAATAATTAAAAACATTAATAATTAACTAACTATATTTATCACTTTTCATAGGAGACAATATGGTATTAGGTAGCTTTCAATACAAAAAAGTATAAAGCTACCTATTGCAGCCGTTCGGAAAAAAGCAGTTCCGGAAAATTTCGATATATTTTCACCGATCATGACCCCCAGACCCCAAAACCACCCTCATTTCAAATGTTGATTTATATATATATATATATATATATATATCTGATCTATGTCATACGATAACGCCCGTATTTATAAATCGATTTTGATGAAACTAATTGTGTGTATTAAGGTCACTAATGGGTCGACCGAGTTCGTTGGCCAGCTTGGTCCGCCATTTTGTTTCAAGATGGCGGCCACTTAAAAATTTAAAACTAAAATAAATATACAAAAAAATTAAAAATTCAAATTTATTTTTTAATTACGTGTTAGGCCTTGATACAAGGATTCCAGAGCATTTTCTGGTTTACCTCTATCTCAAAAAATGGCTGAGATAGAGCAGTTTGAATTTCTAGGGTGGCTGACATTTTGAAACAAAACAGCACATTAACGCGATTACTCGCAAATTATTTTCTTTCATTGTTGTAATAATTTTCCCAATCATACGCATAAAACTATACCCAGCAAACACGAGATTTTTGGCCACCTGTTGTAAACGTTGTGGCCAAAAAAGTTTGCGGCAATTTGTATCCAGCCATTAATGTATTTTAACTGAAGCGCCCGCACACCGGATGTCTATCGCCAAATCGTTAACGGGCAAATGGCGGGGAAACTTAATGCAATTTCAGTGCCCAATAGCGAATGAAAGTACGTTTGCGGCCAAGATATACAAATCTATCATTGTTTAAAAGTCAGTGGCCCAGTATAATCTTCTCGACATTTTTATTATAAGAAATAAAAAGTATCTTTACTTCACATTTTATAAGATGATTTTCGTTATTTTAAACCTGGATTTATGTGAAACGATAAAATATGCTGCATTTAAATATTTTATGCAATAAAAAATACACAAAAAGTACCCTTCTTTAATTTAAAGAGTTTTTATGGAAAAAAAAAATCATAAAAACTGTTAATGTTTTTGCTTTTAAAGTATGCATTAATATCTTTAAATGAATATTTTTTGTGAGCACCTAGAATGAAAATGAATATTGCAATCTTTAGACATACATATTATATAAACATATTAAAAAAATTAATGATAAATGGGAATTTATTTCAATTTCAATTTCAATGAAAAAATATTTGTCAAAAGAAATAAATGCCACTTTACCAGAAAGCAGTTACTGTTAAACGAAAAAAAAAAAAAAAAAAAAAAATTCTTTTTTTTCTTGGAGGGGGGGGGGCGGTGATTTTATATTATCTGTATATTATCTATAAATCAGTTCAAAAAAATAAGTTATTTTCATTTTTTGAAACACTCCAAAATTTAGATTTAAAAGAAAAAAAAAATCTTAACTAGCTTAAATAAGCAATAATACCAAATACCGATCCCCCCCTCCCACTCCTTTCACACGGCAAGCCGGGAGTAATGCAGGGAAAGATGAAACAAGATTTCCCTTTTCCAACACATTTTTTTTCCCAGTGGGGATTTTTGTAAATATATTTTTAAATGTTTTCCGCTTTGTAATAATCAGCATTGAAAAATTTCCACTTTTAAAATTATTTAATGTTGTATGAGAAATTTTGAAGATAAAAAAAAAACCTTGAAAAAATAAATCTATTGAAATATAGCTTTTTTTCTGCGGTCTCGTAGGGATTTTTATGTCTTTTTGGCAGCGTCATCGCACATCGCAGCGTTGTTTACATTTCCCTTTCCTGCATCGTGGCGTCGTCTATGTCTAAGTCTCGTCATTCACTGGTTTTTGGATATTTAGATTTACTAATTAGGTAAGATTATTTTTCTATATTATTCCAAGAGTTAGTTAAAAATTAGGGTACTTTTCGGTTAGCCGGGCGCCAGTGATATATGTACATATATAAATACGTATGTATACATACATAAATATATATATGCATACATATATGTATATACATGTGTGTGTATATACATGTATATGCAGATATGTATATATATATGTGTGTGTGTATATACATATATATATATATATCACTGGCGCCCGGCTAACCGAAAAGTACCAAAATTAGTTTTCATCATTCTCAGGGACAGATTTAAGTTCAAGATAAAGAAAGCTGAGAAAAAGCATCAGCAATTGTGTAAAATTAACTGCATTGCTTTGCTTATTATGCGACTTAATTCTACAGAAGTGAATAAAAAAAAAAGTTCTTTACTGATCTTACATCTGCCCTGAATATGCTATTAATAAGTTGATTGTAATTATATATATATATCAGAGTAAAATGTGTCCGTAATGAACAATCTCGGAAGTTTTTGGTTTATAAAAAAATTAACCAATAAAAATTCAGCTTTTATTTTTTTCATAATTCTCCGTTGCCTGTTTTATAATTTGCTTTATTGCTGACAATCTTAAACCAGTCAGGAAGCGGAAAGTAATATTTTACAGCTCCAGTGTCTTTCAGTGAAATTATACTTCATATGTTAAGATCTGGTTTTAATTAACTAATATATATATATTCTGTATTTTCTGATGATACTGGCATATTTTTATTTTGATAGTAATAGAAAACTTCGAATTTTATGTACTAATTAATGACCATTTGCAAAATTTCACTTTATTTTTAAGATTTTAATAAAGTAGGTAATTTTTTTTTAATTCATTAATGTGATTTTTAATTAGTCATGGCAATAGTGCCCAAAATGTTTTGGTTTAGCCGAAAAGCTAAGTAATCTGATTTAATTTTTAAATTCCACTTATCAGACAGAGTGTAATAGGAACACAACTTGGTACTTTTCTGTTATACCAACACATGCCAAAATATACGCTAATCTGCCATTTATTTCTACCCTAACCCTGTAAAGAATTTTTTATTGCAAACTGTACCAAACATTCTGATTGGACTATTTATTGAACGTGAATCTTTTATTATTATTATTATTTAATCGTAACCTCATAAAACATCTTAACTTGCTACTTTTCAAATAGAAAATATTTATTAAATTATAACTTGCATTTATTATTGACACTGAAATGAATTTTACCATTAAGCTGTTACTTGATGATGTAGAAGCGGCAATAAAATTGTTTTAGGACTTTAGATACATAAAAAAAAAAAAGTTTTTATCAAAAAAACTCATAAACATCTTCATTCAAAAAATGAAATGTTTACAGCAATCCTAAGAGACATTTACAATTTCAAGCCTGTAGTTTAAATAGAGTTTTATTTTATTACCTTATGTAATATTTATTTGTTCTTTTATTTTAAGTGCATATTTTGTATTGCAATTTTCAAACGTTTTATTTTTAAGTGCTTAAATTCGTGCCAACAATGTTATTTTTGTTTTCAAATGATTCGTTTCATGTGAATTTCCTTTTGTGCCGATTATTATGCTTAGCGACAATGGTGTTGGTATAGCAGAAAAGGACCCAAACTTTTTATAAACAGTTGCTTTTAATATATTTTCATGTTGTAAATATTTTTTTAATAACAAACCAGATTAATTTTTAATGGGTTTTTTTTTTCCTAATGAAAGCACATAATTTGTTTGGGTACATTTCGGTTAGCCGGGCGCCAGTGATATATATACATGTATTATATATACACATATCTATGTATATACACATATGTCTGCATATACATATATATACATACATATATTTATATACATATATGTATGTATATAGGTATATACATTATGTATTTATATATGTTGATATATATCACTGGCGCCCGGCTAACCGAAATGTACCTTTTTTTGTTTCAAAGTATTGCATCGTCCCTTACCCCTCATGCAAAAACAAATTTGTCTTTAAGGACGTCTTCCTTTTTAAAACTTGTTTTAAGCCTTTTTTTAACCTCATCTCCCCCGAGTCTGAAATTTTCTTTCTGTGTTTGTGACAACATACTCTCAAAGCATGCAATTTCTTTCTTGGAATCCAAAATAGTTGCACACTGTTATACTATACTGTTACATTTTTTTTTTTTTTTTTTTTTACACCCATCCAAAATATTAAGAGGAGAGAGCCTGTCTGATATTACACTTTTAATTTTATGTTAAATAAAACATTGGGTACTTTTCGGTTAGCCAGGTGCCAATGATGTGTACAAGTACATACATGTATATATATTACTGGTGTCCAGCTAACCGAAAAGTACTAAACATTGTATCAATTATCTTCCTTAATTACTTTCCTGGAACTATAATTTATCTCCATCTTTTATATTATGTTCTGCAGTGTTTTTCTTTTTCAGTACCATAATTTCAGTAAAAAGCGCTATAGTGCATATGCGTGTAAAAATTTAAAACAGTCTAAGTGCACAGCACTTCTGCTGGTGTGGCTGATTCAGTAATTTTTTTTTTTCTTTTCCTCCCCATAGCAATATTTAGATAAGATGCCATTTTATTTAATGCAAATTATGTGTGTGTGCATGTTGAAATAAGTTTTGATTTAAAAGAAGAAGAAAATGATTCACTGACATCAGTTATATACATTAATCAGTTGTACTTTTTCTTTTTAATTTTCTAGTTGAATATGATAAATGCTTAATATTGCAACCTATTACAATTTATTTTCATATTTTTCAGGAAACTGTGGTGGCGCAGTTCAGAGATGGCAGCAGAGATGACTGTGCAGCATAAACTCGTTTGGCATTCAAGCAAAGGTAAGTTGTCAATTTACTCAGTTTGTAACGCAGGGCTTTTATCTTAGGGCCCATTTTGAAAAAAGTAAAAGTTATTTGTGTGAAATTTATTCTCTTTTTTTTTTTTGTGAAAGATAACATTTTGTAATGAATATGAAATTTAGTTACTCAAATTTGAACCAAACGTTTATTGATAACTTCTTTAAGTCCTTCTGTTAAAGTTTTCCTTTCAATTTGTTTGCAAATTACACATTTTGAAACATAAAATAAAAATTAACAATGAAGAGTCTGTTTTTATGGATTGTTTATAAAATAGTGAATTCAGAAAATTCCAGATTTTAAAAGTATTGCTACCCCACATGCAAAAACAAATTTGTCTTTAAAGACTTCTTCCTTTTTAAAACTCAATTTTTTTTAAGTTGCCTGTGTTATTTAAAAAAAAAAAATGGGAAGAGATCCTGTTTATTAAAAGGTATATTGTGAAGGGACCTGCTTTACTAGGAAGAATTTTGGGATGGTCCCCTAAATAGGCTCCAAATTTTGTCTGTATTGATCAATTTACATTAGTAAATTTAATTTCACACATTCATAAAATAGAAGTGCACTCTTGTATTTTAGCTGCATACAGTTGGTAAACGTTAAAGCTCTTTACAAAGCTTTCCAACCTTTGCACTTTAAGTGAAAAATTTACACTTTTTAACCTTTTTTTACAGCTAGAATGTACTTATTTTTTACTCTTAAAAGTTATAGAAAAAAAAGCTATTAAAATATTTTTCGGCAGAATCCTCGAATAAGCGAGGGTCCCCGATTTGGCGATTTTTTTGACGCACGCCAAGGAACGACGTGCGCCAACCGAGAAATCGGCAACCTCCGAATTCTACCCAATCAGAACACGAGCTTTTCGGCAGACGACTTATTACTTACACACATCGTCAAGCAAATTCTTTCACAAAGTACACCGTGAACGTAGCATTGATTTTATTTCGTTTTAAGAATATTTACAAAGTTTTAGTAAATTTTACCGCCACATTTTTCGATTTTTACATACTTTTACCAATATTTTCCTTCAGATATTTCAATTTTTACAAACTTTTACCGATATTTTCCTTCAGATATTTCAATTTTTATAAACTTTTATCGATTTTTTCGTTCAGATTTTTTCCATTTTTACAAATTTTTAGCTATTTTTCCTGCCGGATGTTTCCGTTTAAAAAACTATTTAGCTATTTTTCACTCCGTATTGTTTCATTTTTAGCAATTTTTCTATCCAAATTTTGAACTATTTATTCCTCCGGATATTTTTATTCTTACAAATTTTTTCCTCCGGATTTTTCCATAATAAAAAGTTCTACCCTATTTTTTCCTCCGGATTTTTCAATTTTAACCTACTTTTTTCATTTGGATTTTTCGTTTTTACAAGTTTTTAGCTATTTTTCATTTTTACAAATTTTTAGCTATTTTTTCCTCTACATTTTTACAAATTTTAGCTACGTTTTTATTTTATTTCTTTTGTTTTCATTTTTATAAATATTTAGCTATGTTTTTACTTTTTTTTTTCATTTTTATAAATATTTAGCTATGTTTTTACTTTTTTTTTCATTTTTATAAATTTTTAGCTATGTTTTTCCTTTGTTTTTTTTGCATTTTTTGAAATTTTTAGCTATTTTTTTCTCCGGATTTTTCAGTTTTTAAAAATTTTTAGCTATTTTTTCCTCCGGATTTTTCCGTTTTTAAAAATTTTTAGCTACTTTTTCCTCTGGATTTTTCCGCTTTAAAAATTTTTTTAGCTACTTTTTCTACCGAATTTTTCAATTTTTAAAAATTTTTAGCTACTTTTTCCTCCGAATTTTTCAATTTAAACAATTTTTAGCTACTTTTTCCTCCGGATTTTTCAATTAAAAAAAAATTTAGCTACTTTTTCCTCCGGATTTTTCAATTAAAAAAATTTTTTAGCAATTTTTTCTCCAAATTTCTCAATTTTTTTAAAAAAAATATCTATTTTTTTCATTTGGATTTTTTATTTTTACAAATTTTTAGCTATTTTTTCTTCCGGATTTTACCATTTTTACAAATTTTTAGCCATTTTTTCCCTCCAGATTTTTCCATATTTTTAATTTTCTTTCTTCTGTATTTTTCATTTGTATAAATTTTTAACTATTCTTTCCTCATCATATTTCCATTTTTACAAATTGTTAGCTACTTTTCCTCCAGATTTTACAATTTTCCCACATTTTTAGCTATTTTTGCCACCATATTTTCCGAATTTCCAATTTTTTTGCTATGTTTTCCTCCAATTTTTCCATTTTAAACTATTTTTCCCACCGGATTTTTCCTTTTTTTTAATGAATTTTTAACTATTTTCCCTCCAGATTTCTCCATTTAAAAAAATTTTTAGTTATCTATTCCCTCTAGCTTTTTCAATTTACAAATTTTTAGCTATTTTTTCCTCCGGATACTTCATTTTTACAAATTTTCGGCTATTTTTTTCCTCCGGATATTTCCATTTTTACATACTTTTATCAAATTTTTTCTATTTTTACATATTTATAGCTTTTTTCTTCCATCTGTATCCATTTTTACAAATTACCTTTTTTTTTCTATGAATTTTTTTGAAATATTTATCAAGTTTAATAATTTATTACCTTTAACAATTAAAAAATTTCTAGTAAAATAAGGCTTAAACTTGAAAATTGTCACAAAACGGAATAAAATCAACGTTTACTTCATGAAAGAAATTCTCATAAAAACTCTATAAATAGTCAATTCTCTGCATCACACCACACACGTTATAATTGAGGAAAATTTCGATATTCTTCATTTTTCTAATACATGCAAGACGCGGTTGACTATGCTTCGCGTACATTAACCGAAAAAAAAAACATCACTGAACGCATGAAACTCGCCGTACAGCAATCTCTAGAATGCACGAAATTCATTCAAGCCGCGGTCAGTAACTTGTGTATGTACGCTTCGCATACATTAACCGAAAAAAAAACATCACTGGACGCATGAAACTCGCCGTACAGCAATCTGTAGAATGCACGAAATTCATTCAAGCCACGGTCAGTAACTTGTGTATGTACGCTTGGCATACATTAACCGAAAAAAAACATCACTGGACGCATGAAACTCACTGTACAGCATTCTCTAGAATGCACGAAATTCATTCAAGCCGCGGTCAGTAACTTGTGTATGTACGCTTGCCGTACATTAACCGAAAAAAAAAACATCACTGAATGCATGAAACTCGCTGTACAGCAATCTGTAGAATGCACGAAATTCATTCCTGCCGCGGTCAGTAACTTGTGTATGTACGCTTCGCGTACATTAACTGAAAAAAAAACATCACTGGACGCATGAAACTCGCTGTACAGCAATCTGTAGAATGCACGAAATTCATTCAAGCCGCGGTCAGTAACTTGTATATGTACGTTTCGCGTACATTAACCGAAAAAAAAACATCACTGGACGCATGAAACTCGCTGTACAGCAATCTGTAGAATGCACGAAATTCATTCCAGCCGCGGTCAGTAACTTGTGTATGTACGCTTCGCGTACATTAACCGAAATTTTTTTTTTCCCCAACAATCCATTGACTAATTTTAAGATTTTTTTACCACGATTGGCTGATAAATTTGGCGATATCTTTTAAATGGCCAAAAAATCATTTTGTAAACTTTTTCATATTAAAATTTAGTTAAATTGTAATATTTTAACAAAACTGTATTCAAAAAGTTATCATAAAAAAAATCTTCGTCTATTACATATTGCATAGGAATTGTTCATTTTTATTAAAATTATTTTATTCAAAATTGTTATTTTACAGTTTGTTAAAACAGTTTAGCAGAGTTTCATGAAATGTAAACATCTTGTACAATGGGTCCTTCAAATTACTCAAAATTTTGATGCTTCAGCTCATGTGCTTAGAAAATGTTTGCTTTAAATGTTTTAATATTTGTTTCAAGAGTGATGATTCAGTTTTGTGATTATTGTGACACCTCTGGAAATATAGTGCATCTAATCTGGACTTACATTTATTAAAAATTAAATTAATTTAAATTTTTGAAATGTAAAATTTAATAGAAAAAGATTGAGTATTTTTTAAAGTTTTGCAGAAATGTGTCAAATAATTTTTGTTAACAGGGTTTTTGACTTTCATGAACTTTGACAATACTTAAGATTACACAGATTTATGCTAAATAATTTTTTTTAATTTATGCTATGTATGTAGAAGAGGAAGGGAGGTGGTGATAAAATTATTTAATCTTCTGACCTCTAAATTAAGGATTTTTTTTTAATATGTTGTCATATAAATTAATTTGGATTTTGATTATATGTAATGTATAATTTTTAACAAATTAAAAATAAAGCAGATTCTTTGGAGAAAGGGACCTTCTTTAATACTTTCTTTGACCCTTTTTTCTTAAGAAACTTTAAAAAATGATATTTAAATTCAAGGTATTTTTAAAACATTCTTATGTTTTGCCCAAAATATTTTGCAAATGTAAGATTCTGGAGAGGAGCTGAAGGTTCAAATCCATGTTTTTAAATTTTCCTTTAAATCAAATATCAAGTAATAAAAATGGTGATTTTTTTTCATTGCTAACTAAGCGTAAAACTGACAGTGTGAAATATGTTCGAGCCTGGAAGCTTGGTTACGCTTAGTTAGCAATGTAAAAATTCACATGTTTGTTATTCAATAATTTCGAGTTAATTTCACTGCTGAAAATAAATTAAAATTACTCAAATATCAAGTTTTTAGAATAAAATAACTGTGGCAATATTTGTATTGGAGTAATTAGTGTTTCCCCTAGACGTTTTCGAGAGGGCGCAGCACCCTGCCCATTTTTTTATAGTTGTAAATGCGCCCTGCCCGTTTTTATATAGCTGGAAATGTGCCCTGATTATTGTGGATTCGCAAGAATTTGCTTTCGCGAATTTCACCAAAATTTAGCGGGAAAATATCACAAAAATCATCTATCGGTCATGAGAAAATATCCAAGATTCGTCTATTGGTCACAGTAAAATATCACAAAATTTGTCACTTGGTCGCAAGAAAAATTACAAAATTCAAAAATCTCAAAATTCGGCAGTTTGTTGTAGGAAAAAAATTGGGAAATTTGCTTATTTGTCGCAAAACCTCCCTCCCTGCACAATTCGGCAATTGGTAGCAGGAAAATATTCTGAAATTCATCAGTCAGCTGCGGGAAAAATCACGAAACTATTCAGTCAGTCATGGGAAAAAATAGCGAAATTCTTCCAAGATCGCATGAGAAAAATTGCTAAATTTGTCAATCGATTGCGGCTAAAAATAGAGAAATTTATATATCTGTCATGGGCAGGGCATTCGGGGCACGGGCCCAGGGTCCCCGATTTTCAGGAGTCCCCAAATGCTACTAAAAATTTTTGAATTATTGGCCAAAACAGTTTTAACTGTTAAAAAAACAAAATTAAAATGGAAAAATCTGTTTGTCAGAGATTGTCTATGATGTGTCAAAGCAGGGTTGGCAAGTTTCTTCCAAAGTGGAAAAAACCGGCCTGAAGAAATAGGTTTCTTCCAAGTGGAAAAAATGGAAGAAACTGTTTTTCTTTAAGAATTTACCATATAAGTTACAACTTTGTAAAATACAATAAAAATAAATGTATTTTCTAATAGATAACCTTACATAAATTTAATTAGACTTATAAAAATTTAATTATGTATGATAAATTGATAATTACACCAGTTTTTTAGCCAAGATCACACACCTGTCTAAAGCTTTCCAATCATTGTGTACCTGAATAAAATAAATGGGACTTTTCTAACACCATGCCAAAATGTATGCTAATGTGCTATTTATTTCAACCCTGAACGTGTAAATATTTTTATTGCAAACCGTGCCAAACATTGTGATTTGCTATTTATTGAACATGACACTTTTTAATTATTATTATTACTTAATTTACTCTGTAACCTCGCAAAACATCTTAATTTGCTATTTTTCAAATAGAAAATATTTAATATTAAGTAGTAACTTATATTGTTGACACTAATGTGGATTTTACCATTAGGCATTTACCAGATGATGAGGACGCTGCAATAAAATTGTTTCAGGACTTTGGATACAAAAAAAAAGTATGAACGTCTTCATTCAAAAAGTGAAATGCTTACTGCAATGCTAAGAGACATTTACAATGCTATGCCTGTAGTTTAAATTGAGTTAATTTTATTAATTTATCATAATTTATCATATATAATTTGTTCTTTTATTTTAAGTCTATATTCGTGTCGATTTAATAAAATAGTTCGTGAAAGTCTGTAATTTTCAAATGTTATATTTTTAAATGCTCAATTTTGTGCCAACATTTTTTTTTTTTTTTCCAATTGAATCCTTTCACATGAATTTCATTTTGTGCCAATTATTGCACTTGGTGACGACAATGGTGTTGGTATAATGGAAATGTACCAAATAAATTTATCCAAAATACACAAAATCAATTAAAGGTAATTCAATTCAAAAGAGGCACATTTTTTTTAATATATATAATTTAAACTTCTGTAACCAGTAGTAAATAGTATGTGGATCATTTACCTATTGTAGAATGAAACTCTTTTAAATAAAAGACAGTGCTTTGAATTTACGCCCATTTTATTAAGGAAACTAATATACAGTAATTACTGTATTGAAGGATTTCATTAAAATCTCCATTTTCCTTACTACAGTGCAACATTGTATAACAAAACAGAAGTAATTTAGCTTTAAGATGCTGCAATCAATTTCTCAACTTAGAATGGATGAATGCAAAAGATGAAAAAAATTCTTATCCCTGTAGAGTTTATTTTCAGAACATTTATCTTTTAAATCAGCATGCTAGTATACATAATTACAAATTTGTTTGTTTTAAGTTTTGCACAATAGTTTTTAAAATATTGCATTTTTATATGATAAATAAGGAATTGGTAGGTTTTTTTTTTTTTACAGAAATTATATAAACAATAAAAAAATATCCCCTACCTCTAAAGTTGTAAAAAACATAACCTGTAAATACCTGCTGAACCTGAAGTTTGTTATTAAAAAATAACTTATTTTTCCATAAATAATATTTTTAATATTAATTAATTTCCAATTTAAATTTCATATAATTAGGTTTTGAATTTAATTCTTTTATATAGTTAATATATTTTAATTTTGAGCATCTGTTTTGTTTTCTGTTGGTTTCTTCCAGTTTTTTCCATTTCTTCCAGTTTCTTCCGGAAGAAACCCAACCCTGTGTCAAAGTAACTTCATTTTTTCTTTATTGTCTTTTAACCCTTTGAGGCGTGGTGGGATATATTATATCCCACCTAATTTAAATTTTACTTTTTTAACTTTGACGGGGAAAAGTTGAAAAATTGCTTTTCCTTATTTTGAACTAAATTACGGTGAGAATTGAAATGCTATCGTTTTATGAGTGATAATATCAGATTTATAGCTTGGAGGTACACAATGTATTTTCCTACTTTACAAAGCCATTTTGAAGGAAATGTTATGTGAAAAAATAAGGTACACAATGTATTTTCCTACTTTACAAAGCCATTTTGAAGGAAATGTTATGTGAAAAAATAAAGTGAAGAAAATAAAGAACTGCTGGTTTCTAGCAATACAAATTCTAGAAACATTTACAAAGTGAGCAATTCGACTTTTATGAAATGAACAGAAAGAGCACCCATACATCATATGTAAAGAATATGAATTTATATATTTGAAGTTATTCAAAAGAATTTATAGAAAGCCTGTTTTTATTTTGTTTTAGTGATTAACACAGAGATAAAGTATTTAATATATACAGCCCCCCCCTCCCCCCCTGCTCTTAACACATAAAAATAGAAACAATATTATTGTTAACATGGTTGCAAAAAGAAATGAGAGAATATGATATAACATAAAATTGCCACCATGAAATGCAGTTTCGCACCTAGAAAAAAAAAAGGAATTAGGTGTCATTTGACAACGCTGCCCTTTCATGAGTTTTTGTTAAAAGCAAATATAGGTATACTGCAATAAAATAGTTTCATTTTGTACAAATAACTTGAACTACAAAGCTTTTTGTAAATAGTTTTTTTAAATTATAATTTCTGTTCCGATTATATTTATAAATGGCTAATTAATAAGTGGTGTTTTTAAAGTAAGGCATTTTAATTTTGTTTTGTAAAATTTATTTTTTGTTTTTCAGAAGAAGAAGAATAAAAATCTGGAAAGAAAAAAGTTCTCTGTGAAGATGACTGTAGATTTTCAGCTCTTGTTTATAAACTTAAATTAAGAAACATCAGAAATTTAATTGTAACAGGATTAAATTTTCTTGTAAAATATTTCTGATAAATTTTGAGCATCTTGTAAATACATAAATAAATGTTTTTTGGTTGGTTTGTTTTACATTTGTTGTGAAAAATAAAATTTATATGAAAAAAAAAAAGCATTCAGTTCTAGTGTTTTTAAATATATATATTTATTTATGCAAGTGATGTTGTTAAAAAAGATGTACTATATATTTTCCCCTTCTTTCTCATTCTGAGAACATTCCCCCTTCTTTTTACAGGTTAAGATATAATTGAATAAAAGTGTTTTATGTAGGCTATATTTTAAAAACTGATAAACTGTTTTTGTTGGTTGATTATAAATTAGCATTGCTTGGAGATCAGGTATTAAAAATAATTTGCTGTATAAAAACTTTTGAAAATTTTAATAAAAATTTCATCATAATCTCATTAGAAGTTGAGATTAAAATTTTAATGTACATAATATTGTATGAATCAGTTTGAAATTTTGTTAGTCAAAAAGTCACATACCTCCTGCTGGAAGGAAAAATATTTTAAAGATTTCTTTATTGGTAATATATTAAAATATATATATATATATATATTCAGTACTCATTACTTGCTAATTTTTAAAAAGTAAAAACAATGATATATTATTATTTATGAGTAATGTTTAGTCCATTTAAAAAAAAAAAAAAAAAAAAAAAAAAAAGATTTAGTGTATGAATGGTGAACTTGCCGTGTTCTAGAAGATCAACTGCCACTACTATTTTGAAAAAATATTAAACTTATTTAATAAGAGAAATTTTAAGATTACATAAGAAGGAAAATAGTGACAATTGGCTTTCTGTCAATTAGTAATATTTTGTAAATATATATACATTGAAATTTTGTTCTATGATGTGTATAAAGGGGGGAAGAGTCCTTAACAGACTAAAACATTACTTTATAGGAATACTGCTACATTTTTCTGATATTATATGCCAAAGAGATGAAGATAGTGAAATGACATTTTTTGAACGGACCTAATTTACATATATATATAGTTACATCATTAAAAAAAATTCTTAAATTTCAATGATCAGTAATGTCAACATTTTACCAATTTTATAAAATAGAGTTCCTGCGTTTTTGTTTTATTTTCAAGCTGGATAATTGGAAGAAACATCCAGGTAAGAAATTGTATTATAAAAGCACCAGTGGACCCATGCGAAGATTTCACACTGCAGTCTAATACTTTTTAGCAATATCTAATACTCTTTAGATGCAGGTTTAAACTTGTAAAGGAAAATTAAGGACTGAAACTATCTTCAAACAGCATTAGTCGAGCCAGAATATCATCTCGTTTATTCCATCACAGTTACAGTAAAAACTGATCGAGCATAGCAAAGACAAAAAAATATATATATCTATAGTTAATTAACTGCTTTAGAGATGACATCATCTGTTTCGGAAAAAAACATGGGACAAAGAAAAATAAATTGAGCATTTCAATTTTGCTTTTTAGTCATAAATATAAAATAAACCCGTGCAGCAACTATGTCCCACTTTATCTTTTTTGTAGTATTTATTTTTTATAATCATTTTAAGCATTATATAATGTGGTATTTTATTTTTGTGGCTACACTAATTTGAGGAAAGCCTTTCATTTCTTTTATGAAGACAATGCAGATTTAATTTTTAATTTACAGCAATTTTTAATCAAAAAATATGTTTTATCGAGATGTGAGTGCACTATGTCAGAAGCTGGTTCAAAATCCTTTCTTATGGTATCTCGTTCATTGTTGTGCATTTCATATTTTCTGAGAAAAGGGGATGTTGATAACAGAAATAATATATACTAGTGGGCCTGTGTGAAGATTTCACACTGCAGCCTAATATTTTTTAGCAATATCTAATATTTTTTAGATGCATGTTTAAACTTCTAAAAAAAAATAAAGCCAGAATATAATCCAATTTATTCTTTCATACTTTACAGTAAAAACTGACTGAAAATATCAAGAGCTATATATATATATAAATTGTATTTTAACTACATTAGAGAGTGACATAATGTTTTGAAAAAAAAATTGAGCGTTTGAATTTAAATTTTGCTTTTTTATCATAAATATAAAATAAACCCATGCAGCAACCATGTCCACTTTATCTTTATTGAACATTTTTTTTATAATCATTGTTGTGGAATTTAATTTTTGTGGCAACAGTAATTTGAGGAAAAACTTTCATTTTATTTCTGAAAACAATGCCTATTTAATTTATTACTTGCAATTTTAACCAAAATACATGTTTTAAAGAAATGTGAGTGTACTATGTCAGAAGTCGCTTGAAAATCCTTTCATATGGTATCTCATTTAACATTATACATTTTTTATTTGCTTCGAAAAAGGGATGTTGAATATAATCATTAGATAACAATTTTCAATGGAAATTCTGGCTGGACAATCCACCTGGTGAATTAGCTTGAAGAAACATAAATTGAAACTACTTAAAAATTTACTCCTTTGAATAGAATGTTTAAACCTATAATTTAATTAAAAATTGAAGAAAATTAGTTTTTTTTTCGTATTCTCACCATCATTGGTAATTTAACGCTCAATATATATTTTACACCTTGTGTTACACCTTATTTTACAACTTTTTTTTTATTAATTACAATTATGGCTTTTGCAACTTTTTCAGAATAACATTAAAAAATAAATCATAACCATATGGCCTTTTATTCCGATCTAATGAGATGAGTGGATACGGCCAATTTTTGCCTCCATTGGGACACTTTTTTTAAAAAAAATTATTATTATTGCTTCCAGATTGAAAGTATTCTATACAAGATCTGAAGCACTTTCGATTTTATTGTATTTTGACCTTTTTAATATGGGGTGCTTATAACACCATTGCAGTTTTTAACTGAAAAATATTATAATAAAGTGAAACATGTTTGCATAAAAGTCAGGTTGGTGTTATGAGCTCTTGTTAAGAAAAATATTCCAATAGATTATTATTATTTTTTTTTTTTTCAAATTTTGAATAAAATATTTAGAGTTTTCAGACAAAAATTATGGACCAGTAAATTTAGATTCTAAAGTTTAAAATAACTTAAAAAAAGAAAAAAAATTGTCCCTGCCAAAGGAGTAAAAACGGAGATTTGCTCAACTTTACTTTTTTGAGGACCATAAAAAGTATAATTCTGGCCAGCTTCCATTCATGATATCTAATAGTGGCATGAATATGGCTAGCTTTGGGCTATCATTTATTAATGATGCCCATTGATGGCGACAAAGTGGCTAGCTTTCGGCATGCATTCATTAATGATTACCATTGATGGCAACAAAGTGGCTAGATTTCGGCTTGCATTCATTAATGATGGCAACGAAGTGGCTAGCTTTCGGCTTGCATACATTAATGATGCCCATTCATGGCAACAAAGTGGCTAGCTTTCGGCATGCATTCATTAATGATTACCATTGATGGCAACAAAGTGGCTAGCTTTCGGCTTGCATTCATTAATGATGGCAACGAAATGGCTAGCTTTCGGCTTGCATACATTAATGATGCCCATTCATGGCAACAAAGTGGCTAGCTTTCGGCATGCATTCATTAATGATTACCATTGATGGCAACAAAGTGGCTAGCTTTCGGCTTGCATTCATTAATGATGGCAACGAAGTGGCTAGCTTTCGGCTTGCATACATTAATGATGCCCATTCATGGCAACAAAGTGGCTAGCTTTCGGCATGCATTCATTAATGAATAGCATTGATGGTATGTGGATGGCTGGCTTAAGGCTAGTTTACATTTATGATGACCAATAAATTAACATTTATGGCCAGCTTTGGGGTAGCTTTTATTCTTAACAAACGCAGGTGGCATGGCTGTGGCGATCTTCTGGCTAGATTTTATTCACGATGATCGTTAATGGCCAAACTGTGGCTAGTTTTCATTAATAATTGCCACTTAAAGTATAACTGTGGACAGTTTTAGGCTATCCGTCAATTATGATTAACCACTTGTGGCACAATTATGGGCATCTTAATGTAGTTATGGCCAATTCTGTTGCGGCCACATTGTGGCCGGCGTGACAGTTTTTTTAAGTTGCCGTTACGGCAAACGATTGCGGCCCCTCATCTACTAGTTTGGGCCAAGGCTAACGTAGCCATCAGTGGCCCGCAAGTTCTGTGTTAGTTGGGTATATTCATATCCGTTAGCGCCAAAATTGGCAACATTTGGCGAAATATCGCCAAATTTGGCGACCAAAATAAGTCTTCATAAATGAAGCCAATTTGGCTATTGCTCAATAATTTGGCGAATTTCTTATTCAAATTCAGTATTAACGAATCTTTTGTAAACGTTTCTTTGCATTTTAACTTGCTGTTTTCGTGTAACATTAGCTAAAATTTTAAAACGAAGCTATAGGAAAGCTACCTTTTCCTCCCGGTACAGGCCGGAAGGACTTTTTTTGTTATAGGGACCTTGACATAACTCAGTCTTAAAAAAGTGGAATTTTGTGCCAAATAATCGCGAAATGAAATTGCAAGCAATGGAAAAAGGAGGGCCAAATAAGATCGTGAAAATAGACAAATTGGGTAAAAACAAATGTCAATTTTACCTGATAAACAATTTTACTTTTAACGCCTTTGTGAAATGTTTTAACAGCCATCCTTCAAAAAAACATTAATTAGAAATAGTATATGGTTTTTCTTTAAATTCAATTCTGCCTCATTGGTTTAATATATAGTTGAAACAAATCTTGTTTTCTAAATGACAGTATATTGACAGGCAATTTTTGTTCTCCAGAATAAATTGATTCATGAAGTTTGAATATGTGAAAATATGTTTTTATTTTTCGGATAATTTACTGAAATCAAGATTTTGTTTTCACCATCTATTCAAAGTGAAAATAAATTCTGTTTCTCAGTTTTAATGAGAAAATGGTGTAAAAAATATACTGATTTATTTTATTTCTTCTTTTTTGCACACAAATATGGAGTAAGTTACTTTCCGTTTTTAGAGAAACAAAAATGGCATTTAATTTAATTTTTTTAATTCTGAGAGTTTGTGTGACATCCTCGGATCAATTATAACCGGTATTCGCTAAACCGATAGTAAACTAACCGGTAGTAAATCGCGTTGCGTTCGATAGTCTAGGAGTAGATGCGAAATACAAACACACGGTTAGATTTTAATATAATAGATTCGTGTTCATTTTCCTTTTCTTAAAATTATGATGAGATTTTCAGCAGAAAACTCTCGTCTGTATATAACGGATACTCATGCTTAATAATCAGTATCGATAACAAAACATTTAAATTTTTCGTTATAAATATGGCGTGAAACTCAGATACTTTCTATACTTACTGATCCTTGTATTATTAATGTCAGGAATTGATTCACACTCATTTTAAAACATATTGGAAAATTCCCGTTTTATTTCAAAAATGGCGTCTTCTTTTTCCCCAGAGAAATCCCTTTTTAATGACATAATTCTTGTTAATTTTCTTTTCCAGGCAATTAATTTCAATACTGGCATAGGAGAAATTATGTTATTTTAATGAAATAATATTAAATTTTTAGGTTTTATCAACAAAAATGGAATTATTAACATTCGTCTTTTTTTTTTAAGTAATCGAGTTATTTCTTTTACTTTTAAGAATGAAAAATCACTATTTCTCGATATCCATGACATCATTTTCGGCATGGATAATTTTGCGGAGCATATTATTGACATTTGCTAACCATTTTCTTTTGAAACTTCATTTTACTTTTTTAAAATTTAAATAAAAAATACGATATAGTTATATTAGCCATGCGCAGACGGTAAAACGGCAAGTATTGCTGCCACACAAAAGAAAAAAAAAGTGAAGAAAAAAACCCAAGATCATTTTATTTCACCAATCAAAGCATACCCGCTTTATTTTCGATGAGTTATGTCATATTCGCCTGTTTCCTATGGTTACGCATATTGGAACCTTGTATTATTATCAAAAACTAAAAAAAGTACGTTTTATTTCTAACTAGCTAATCCGCCCGGCGTTGCCCGGGCCCGAAATATTAATAATCTGTTCTATACGAATATGACTGAAATCTGTAAGGCTATCGAAATCAAGTCGAATGAGGCAAACTTCGTCGTAATCGGGCTCAAAAAACCCAAGATCGGAAAGCGCATCCTGGTGGTCGAAAGTGCAGCTAAAATATTTAAGGCTATAGATATCAAGTCGAATGAGCCTAACCCCGTCGTAATCGGGTCCATAGTACCAGATATACTCCTATAGTTCCACTTTCCACCGTCAGGGGGCGCAGTCTGTTCTGGAAGAGGCCTTTTCAGAACACTTGACCCAACCAAATTTCCTAGTAGAATTGAAATTTAACTACGGGTAAACATTGCCAAAATAGCGGAAATCGCGAAAGTGGGTTACGTAATCGATCGGTTTCAAAAGGGTTAATGTAGATATTTTTTAAAACCCAACAATGCATTTGGAAGAAAATGAACGTGTCTATGATCTAGAGTCTACTGTTTGTCCGTACTTGCATTTCCCGAGTCGATGCCGATTTTTAAATCTGGACCAAAAAAAGGAAATTCGCGTGAGTGATTTTTGAAAAGGATTTTTTTCGGAGGGTTAAAATTAAATTTTTTCAAAACGGATACCAGATTTTAAAAAACAAAGGGATATAGATTAGGCACGGTATTTTTATTTTTTCGTATCGTGTTTATAAACGCCAATTCGGATTTTTAAAGATAGGAGAAATAGTTAAAAAAGCGAAATTGACTTACGGTTAAAAACGTTTTCGAAAGGGTTAACGTGATTTATTTTTTAAACTAAAGGTTTCTGCCTAAACCCGATAGAACGTAGATGTCTTTAGGTGTGTTTGCTTTTTGTTTGGTTATTTTAGAAAGCCGATGCCAGATTTAATATATAGCAGAAAATCGGAATTCGCAAAAGAGAGTCCTGCGCACGAATTTTTTTTGAAGGGTTAATATTCGTATTTTTCAAAAACAAATACATATGTCGAAAAAAGAATAAATGTAGATATTGTCTGGTATTTTTAGTTTTTCGTACCTGTCTCTGAATCGCCGATGCGAAATTTTAAAAATTGCCAAAATCGCAAAAATCGCAAAACGGCATACAGAAAATATACTTTTTCGAAGGATTAATTTTTGTATTTTTTAAAACCAAAGGTGGCTTTGAAAAGGACAAAAACAGTTCTTTAATTTGGTGACCTTCGTTTTGCCGTATATTTTGTATTCCGGTAGATGCAAGGCTCGGAAAACGGGAGAAAATAAAAAACACGAATTCGATGCTTTTTGATTATTTTTTTTGAAAGGGTTAAATGTAAAATTTTTTCAAACCAACCAGATCGTTCGAGACGTAAAAGTATGTTTTTTTAGAATATGTAGACGGTTTTTCCGTATTTTTAGCCGTTTATCCATGGCGAATTTAGAAATACATTAAACAAAAACGGAATGTCTTCTGCTTTCTTTCTTCTGTTTCGGAAGATACGGAAATTGGTTTCTGCACATGCGCCAGCTCGCTTCAGAATAATGACTTTTTTATTTGTGATCTTTGATCAGTTTTTAATTGATAACTACTTTAATTTTCAAAATTTTAAAATTCTGAGGCTCAGGTATACCAGGAGAGTGTTTGGACTACCTAAATCTAAATTTACAGACTTCTAGGTGCGCTAAATTTTCCTAGCCATCGCCAACAGACACACACACACAGAGCGAAACTTTCTTTTATTAGTATAGATAATATTATTTAATCTTCTTCTTAATTCTTTAATTTTTTTATTTCATTTCCATTTTTCCCGTGAAAATTTTTCAATTGAAACAAAATTGTTGAGTAAAAATTATTATTCCGGGTTTTGAATTAGTTTTGGGAACGATAAAGTATTAGCAACGGTAAAGTAAATTTAACCATTTTAAAATGTTATACGAAAAAATGTCCATTTATTCTCTATGAAAATAACGAAATTTTGAATTATTAAGAAAAATATTTGAATAAAATAAACAAAAGCCAGCCTATGTTCATTTGAGGGTTATAATTAACCTATATGCAAAGATACGGGTTCATTAAATGCTCCATTTTGACGCTGGCTTCAGCCTAACATTTGCACACAATCGGATTTATAATATTATTAGGATATTCATATCCGCCAAATTCTCGCCAAAATTGGCGACATTTAGCGAAATATCACCAAATTTGGCGACCAAAACAAGTCTTCATAAATGAAGCCAATTTGGCTATTGCTCAATAATTTGGCGAATTTCTTATTCAAATTCAGTATTAACGAATCTTTTGTAAACGTTTCTTTGCATTTTAACTTGCTGTTTTCGTGTAACTTTAGCTAAAATTTTAAAACGAAGATATAGGAAAGCTACCTTTTCATCCCGGTACAGGCCGGAAGGACTTTTTATAAATCAATTTGGATGAAACTAATTGTGTGTATTAAGCTCACCAATGTCTCGACCGAGTTCGTTGGCCAGCTTGGTCCGCCATCTTGTTTCAAGATGGCGGCCACTTAAAGATTTAAAACTAAAATAAATATACAAAAAAGTTAAAAAATCAAATTTATTTTTTAATTAAGTGTTAGGCCTTGATACAAGGATTCCAGAGCATTTTTTGTTTTACCTCTATCTTACAAAATGGTTGAGATAGAGCAGTTTGAAATTCTAGGGTGGCTGACATTTTGAAACAAGACAGCACATTACAAAAAATTTCATTGTTGCAATCATTTTCCCAATTATACGCATAAAACTATATATTCATATTCGTTAGCGCCAAATTCTCGCCAAACTTGGCGACATTTGGTGAAATATCACCAAATTTGGCGACCAAAATAAATCTTCATAAATGTAGCCAATTTAGCTATAGCTCAATAATTTAGCGAATTTCTTATTCTAATTCAGTATTAACGAATCTTTTGTAAACGTTTTTTTTTCATTTTAGCTTGCTGTTTTCGTGTAACATTAGCTAAAATTTTAGGACGAAGATATAGGAAAGCTACCTTTTCCTCCCGGTACAGGCCGGAAGGACTTTTTTTTAACGCAATTTATAGGCATAAAAAATACTTCGGAGGAATCGAATTGGGATCGTATCATCTGTTGTTTTTTTCTGTTGTCACGTTGCGTTAAACCTAGGAAGATATTTATCTAGAACTCACTGTGGAGTGTTTAGAAGGTATTTATTTTTATTTATTTTATTTATTGTAATTTGTATGAATACTTAGATGTCCATTTCGGATTTACTGTTTAAAAATGAATTTAGGCTCATAAGTTGGCGAAATCCCGATGGAAATTTTTTTTTTAGATCTCTATCATTTTGTTTATATAGTACAGAAAATAATTATTCAAACGTGTAGAACACGTAATACAAAATTGGACCACTTATGGTCTGTTTATTATCGGGAATGAATCTTATGGTGTTCCGATTGATAATGAATTCGATTATGTAAATATAATGTCAAAAGACAGTACGCACGGTAGTAATATTTTTATTATTATGTGTTCGAAAAAAGCATACAAAACGAGTGTACGACTCTTCTGTGGGTATGGCGTCGGCGAGAAGTTTAGATTACAATTGTGAGGTATTTTTTCATTTTATCTTTATTTTGTTTTTATTTAGTTCATGAACATAGAAATATATATCTATTTCTGTGTACATGATTGAATTCTTTGGATATCTCTTAATTCTTTTTGTTCGCGAAATTATTTAGTGCGAGTAATGTAATTGTTGCATGCTTGGTGTATTTTTTGCTACTGAGTACTATTTTGCTTATGAGTTTTTATAGGTATTTTTTTTCTTTTTTTATTGAAGGGGTTTATTTTCATTTGGAAAAACAGAAATTTCATTTTTTGAATATAATATTTCAGATGTTTTAATAGTTAACATTCGGCTGTTTGAAAATGAGGTGCCACTTTTTGTTGTTGTCTATTGATAGACGATGTTAGAGAATCAATGCATAAAATACTCTGCATGTACTCGCCTAATACTAAATATAACCCAATGCTAAATATAACCTAATACTAAAATATACAAAAGGCTGTTTCAGCATCTTACAAATTTCTATTATGTTTCATTCTAAGAGTTCCTAAATAAGCCAGACTGCAAATATATTTCCAGAAAAAAAGAACTGATCGTACTATAAATAGTTTCCATCCAGTATAATTATATGGTGAATCCAAAGAATTCAACAAACCAGAATAAATAATGATAAAATGAAAAAGTACCAAATATTTATTGTAATCCAAATTTCCAAAACACCACTCACTCGGGGGGGGGGGGGAGAGAGATTGTAATTTCAGTAATTTGGTGGCACAAAAATTACACGAATTTCTTCAGTTTGCTGCGGGGAGAAAAATTGCAAAAATCAACCAGCAGCTGCACGAAAAAAAAAAAAAAAAAAAAAAACTCATCAGCAGGGACAAATTTAAAAACTTGCTGTTTCGCCAATCCATATATTTAAAGCAGTTTGCATTAGAAGTGTATTTGAGATTTTTTAAGATCGGTCATTCCTCTCGAGTTACTTTAATTTTGAGATTTTTTAAGATCGGTCATTCCTCTTGAGTTACTTTAAATATGACAAGTTTGGTTTACGATTTATCTTGGATAACTATTATCAGGTAATTTTTCATTTTATTATTTTGGTTTATTGAGTTGATGAACATAGTAAACATAATCATGATTGAGTTTCTTGCTTTCGTGAACACAAAATTAGAGATACATTCTGGTGTATTTTTTTCTTCTTTTTATGTCGTATGTATATTGAAAATTAAAATTTTTTAAACCTAAAAGTAATGGTCGAGATTTTATTAGGATTTATTTTTTGAAGGAGTTTATTTTTACTTTGAAAAGCTGAATGTTTTAATATTTACATTCGGCAGTAAAATATCGAAAAGTTTTGATTATATAAAACAGTTTGAAAATGATTGCCACGTTTTTGTTGTTGTTTATTGATTTTTGCTTACATCATGTGCTAATTTCCAAAATAATTTACAGAGCCAGTGTGTAAGTGGCCATATGAATTAGTTAAAATACAGCAGAATGTAAATGATTTTCTGTACGATACAAACAACATCCAAAGGATTCAATCATGAACACATGTTCATCAACTCAACAAACCAAACTGAAAAAATACCTGATAATAGTTATCCAAGCTAAAAAAAATAAATATTTTTGACTTCAAGAGATATAAAAAAGGTTATTTAGTTTTTTTTTTTTTTTTGTAATCTTTTTTACCACTTCCCCATATACCATCAGTTTCATAAGAAATCTCTGTGAAAACATATATTTTACACTTTATTAAATGTTTTCATTTCTTAATTGAAACATCAAACTCAGTTTAAAGTTATAGTAGAGTGTAAAATGTATATTTTCATTAAGATTTGTTATTGAATTAATTTTGCTTCATAAACAATTCTTGAATCTTTTGATTTATTATTGCTTTCATTATTGGGCGATAACGATTTCATTTTATACTAGATTGCATCTCTGTTCTGGGCGATACTTATTAAACTCATAATTTGTCACTAAATGGTGATTTTATTGACTTTGTGCTTACAAATCAAAATGGTATCTTGATAATATACATCTTTGCCCAAGAATGCGACAAAAAAAAAAAACTATTTTTGATTTTAGGAAAACTTAAAGAGGTTATTTAGTTTTTTTTTTGTTGTTGTTGTTCGGTTAATTTTTTTTTGCCACTTTCCCATATACTATCAGTTTCATAAGAAATCTCTATGAAAACATATATTTTACACTTTATTGAATGTTTTCATTTCTTAATTGAAACATCAAACTCAGTTTAAAGTTATAGTAGAGTGTAAAATGTATATTTTCATTAAGATTTGTTATTGAATTAATTTTGCTTCATAAGCAATTCTTGAATCTTTTGATTTATTATTGCTTTCATTATTGGGCGATAACGATTTCATTTTATACCAGATTGCATCTCTGTTCTGGGCGATACTTATTAAACTCATAATTTGTCACAAAATGGTGATTTTATTGACTTTGTGCTTACAAATCAAAATGGTATCTTGATAATATACATCTTTACCCAAGAATGCGACAAAACAAAAGATAAATTTTCAAACTTGGTATAAAAAACTTAGGTACTTCTCTATTATCCCATCGTCCACTTTTCATAACAAAATACTATTACCAAACTGTATGATTAAATGCCAAAAATGCAGTCCCATTTACTTGATGTCGGAAGTATTATACATGTTTGTTATGTCATCAAGTGGTTTTTAATTCAACATTTGCGTGTATTAATGACAAAGTTCTCCCGTTTATTTGGCGTTACAGTTTGGCGATAGTTTTTTGTTATGAAAAGTGGTCGATGAGATAATAGAGAAGTACCAAAACTTACATATATGAGTAGATTCCTTGACAGTATTAATCATTACTCGATATTTTAAAACTGCATCATATTTGTAGAATTATATTAATTTAAACAATGCTTTTATTGAAGTGTGAAGAAGCACATACTTATATGAAGAACCATATATTTACATAATCATTTTCATTAGCAAGCGAAACACCATAAGATTCATCCCCGATAATAAATGGACTATAAGTGGTCTAATTTTGTATTACGTGTTCTACGATATTTTTACGTACGTTTCAATAATTATTTTCTGTACTATATAAACAAAATGATAGAGATCTAAACAGACAATTTCCATCGGGATTGATTTCGCGAATGTTAAATGAGCCTAAATTCAATTTTAAACAGTAAATCCGAAATGGACACCTAAGTATTCATACAAATTATAATAAATAAAATAAATGCCTTCTAAACACTCCACAGTGAGTTCTATATAAATACCTTCCTAGGTTTAACGCAACGTGCAAGAAAAAAACAACAGGAGATGATCCAAACACGTTTCTAGAGACAGTAATAGACCCTCACCTCATTGGCCGGTCCTACCGGAAGATTTTTTTGACGCATGCGTACTGTGTCGAATATTGTTGAAAAATGATTTTGAAGAAAAAATCGGGAAATTCACAAAATGGTTTTGGGAAAAACTTCACCAAATGGTTTCAAATTTCTTTGAGTGACAGCGGGAAAAAAAATTTCATCTTACATTCAATCATCGCAATTGGCGAGTGTGACTATTAAGTTTAGCCAGTACTGGCAATAACATCAATCACCAATTTTCAGTATTACTTGCCGATTGGTGAGTGTTAATTTTGTCTTATATCACAAACTGTATTTACATATACTACTAGATATAATGATTATGAATCATGATTTTTCTGTTATTGGGCGAGATTCATGTTTTTTCAGCAATTCTTTGACGAAATTCGTGTTTTTTCAGAGATCCTTTGAAGAATTTCGCATTTTTCTCGCGATCCTTAATGAAATTCACATTTTCCAGCGATTCATTGATAAAATACATTTTATTCCGCAATTTTTATACGAAATTTAGTAAAAAAGCGTGATTTTTTGGTGAAATTTCCTTTTTTGCGATTCTTTGACAAAATTTGCTTATCTTTCACGATCCTTTTGCATGATTCACGTTTTTTCTGTGGTCTTTTAACGAAAGTCATGTTTTCCCATGATCCTTTGATGAAATTAGTGTTTTTTCCTCAATCATTTGACGAAATCTGTGATTGTTTCCCCCCACGAAGATTGGTTAGATGTTTTTAGTCGGCAGGGGCCCTAAAAAATCTGTGACGCCCGTTGCTGCATCGCACACATTCGTCCATGGGGCATTGTTTCATTCCTGACATTTCTGGAAAGAAACAACGTTCAACTCATTGGCTGAATTGTAAAGGGCGAAATGTGTCAAACATTAGCAGAAAGAAAGTGCACAATTCGTTCGTTCATGGAAAAAATCGTGAAATTCATTAATTGATAGTCGATAAAATGCGAAATTTGTCAATCGATAGCGGAAAAATAACAAAATTCATTAATCGACAGTGGAAAAATCGCAAAGTTCATCAACTGGTTTCGGAGGAAAAAGTTTTCGAATGACTTTGAGAAAAAAAATCACAATTCCGTCAATTTCGGGGAAAAAATCGTGAAATTCGCCAAATGGTTTCGAAATTTGTCGAGCGACAGCAGAGAAAAAAATCTTTTTCCATTCAGTCATCGCAATTGGTGAGTGTGACTATTATGTTTGACCAGTGGTGGCAATAAAGTCCATTGCCAAATTTTCAGTATTACTCGCTGTTTGGCAAGTGCTAATTTTGTCCTATACTTCAAAACCCTTTTAATCATCACATCAGTGTGCAGGACAATTTTTTTACAGGAGACCATTTGATGAATTTCGTGATTTTTCCGTTATCGATTGACCAATTTTGCTACTATCAATTGTTGAATTTTATAATTTATCAACTATTGATTAGCGAATTTCATGATTTTTTCCATGAACGTTTGACAAATTACGCAATAAAATATAAGAATATCGTTAAATTGTCTTGAGTAAAAAAAAAATTATTGTCAAATGCCTTCGAGAAAATAGTTGCAAGTTGAAATGCCTGTGACCTCTTTTTCATGTTATGCATCTCTGGGGTCCATCCCCTCACTCCCCCCCCCCAAGTGGGACACTTTTCAAAATTTTGCACACACCCCTCATGTGATATATCGCTGGAAAAGTCTTTGACCACTTATTCATGTTATGCATCTGCGGGATCCATCCCGCCACTCCCCCCCCCCTAAAGGGGGCTCTTTTCTAAATTTTGTTGACACCCCTCATGTCATATATTGTTGGAAAGGTCTGTAACTGCTTAATCATATTATGCATCTCCGACGTCCATCTCCCCACTTTGCCCCCCTCCCCCACAAAGGATACTTTCTAAATTTTGCACACAACCCTCATGTTATATATCATTGGAAAGGTCTGTGACCACTTAATCATATTATGCACCTCCGATGTCCATCTCCCCACTTTGCCCCCCTCCCCCCCCCCCAAAGGGTACTTTCTAAATTTTGCACACAACCCTCATGTTATATATCATTGGAAGGTCTGTGACCACTTAATCATATTATGCACCTCCGATGTCCATCTCCCCACTTTGCCCCCCCAACCCCCCAAGTGATACTTTTCTAAATTTTGTTGACACCCCTCATGTCATATATTGTTGGAAAGGTCTGTGACTGCTTAATCATATTATGCATCTCCGATGTCCATCTCCCCACTTTGCCCCCCTTCCCCCTAAAGGGTACTTTCTAAATTTTGCACACAACCCTCATGTTATATATCATTGGAAAGGTCTGTGACCACTTAGTCATATTATGCATCTCCAATGTCCATCTCCCCACTTTGCCCCCCCTCCCCCCAAAGGGTACTTTCTAAATTTTGCAAACAACCCTCATGTTATATATCATTGGAAAGGTCTGTGACCACTTAATCATATTATGCACCTCCGATGTCCATCTCCCCACTTTGCCCCCCTCCCCCCCCCAAAGGGTACTTTCTAAATTTTGCACACAACCCTCATGTTATATATCATTGGAAAGGTCTGTGACCACTTAATCATATTATGCATCTCCAATGTCCATTTCCCCACTTTGCCCCCCCAACCCCCCAAGTGATACTTTTCTAAATTTTGTTGACACCCCTCATGTCATATATTGTTGGAAAGGTCTGTGACTGCTTAATCATATTATGCATCTCCGATGTCCATCTCCCCACTTTGCCCCCCCTCCCCCCTAAAGGGTACTTTCTAAATTTTGCACACAACCCTCATGTTATATATCATTGGGAAGGTCTGTGACCACTTAGTCATATTATGCATCTCCGATGTCCATCTCCCCACTTTGCCCCCCCTCCCCCCCAAAGGGTACTTTCTAAATTTTGCACACAACCCTCATGTTATATATCATTGGAAAGGTCTGTGACCACTTAATCATATTATGCATCTCCAATGTCCATCTCCCCACTTTGCCCCCCCACCCCCCCCAAGGGATACTTTTCTAAATTTTGTTGACACCCCTCATGTCATATATTGTTGGAAAGGTCTGTGACTGCTTAATCATATTATGCATCTCCGATGTCCATCTCCCGACTTTGCTCCCCTCCCCCCCAAAGGGTACTTTCTAAATTTTGCACACAACCCGCATGTTATATATCATTGGAAAGGTCTGTGACCACTTAATCATATTATGCATCTCCAATGTCCATCTCCCCACTTTGTCCACCCCCCAAGGAATACTTTTCTAAATTTTGTTGACACCCCTCATGTCATATATTGTTGGAAAGGTCTGTGACCGTTTAATCATATTTTACATCTCCCCACTTTGCCCCCCCCCCCAAGGGGTACTTTCTAAATTTTGCACACAACCCTCATGTTATATATCATTGGGAAGGTCTGTGACCACTTAATCATATTATGCATCTCCAATGTCTATCTCCCCACTTTGCCCCCCCCCCAACCCCCCAAGTGATACTTTTCTAAATTTTGTTGACAACCCTCATGTCATATATTGTTGGAAAGGTCTGTGACTGCTTAATCATATTATGCATCTCCGATGTCAATCTCCCCACTTTGCCCCCCTCCCCCCTAAAGGTTACTTTCTAAATTTTGCACACAACCCTCATATTATATATCAATGGAAAGGTCAGTGACCGCTTAATCATATTATACTCCCCACTATGAAATTTGTAAAGTTAAAGCAACTATAAATTTTATTTTTATGGTACTATCAAGTTGTTTGCCGTCAAATTTTGACGGGTTCCATCTAGTAATAAATAAAACCAAATAAAAGGAAAGGAAAGGAAAACTTGCAAGATAGACAAAGCTGTAAAGATAATTGAATTTACAGCATCTTGGCAAATATACAGTAGTGTTTGAAGATATAATCACCGGAGTAGTGTATAAACACCGATAGTAGGCCACTTCGCCGTCGGCGTAAGTGGTGGATCGTGGATCTCGGAGGGTGGATCTTGGTGGATCTCGGAGGGGGCTATCTGGGTGGATCTCGGAGGGTGGATCTGGTTGGATTGCGTCGGTGGATCCGGTGGCGTCGGAGGTTGTGGCTAAGGCTTCTATACTAAATATATTTAGTAGCTCTAGTTGTGGCGTAGATAAGCGGCATGCGTCACTTGGGAGGGTGGGTTGGGATGACTCATGGCAGGTTGGTATAGATAAGGAGTATTATTTTAATGAGTTTTAATTGGAGAACTTAGAAATTTTTCGAAGCAATTTTTTTTTTTCGCGGAGAATTGTTTACTACAGTACGAGGTGAATTTCAATGGTTTTATTTTAGTGAATTAGAAATTTAATCAATTTTAATTTTAATTAATTTTAATTGGGGAACTTAGAAAATTTCGAAGCCATTTTTTTTTTCAACTGTAGTATGGTGCTAATTATTTTTCGAAATATGCTGTGTGAATGAAATTTGTATTTAAAAATATTAATTAAAAATGGTCATTCATTCATTTTAATGGGCGTACTTAAACATTTTTAGGGCAAACAGTCGGGTTTTAATGAATTCGATACAGGTTAGGGTAAAAAATACAGGGTCCCGTATGAATTATACTGTACTCAATTGAATAGCTCCCCCCTCCCCCTCCCCCCCCCCTTTTTTCTACCCAGAGGAGCCCTTCGATAGACTAACAATACACACTTCCAAAAGTATAGAGTGGTATAAAATGAAGAATTTTAACGTATATGTAAATAAACAAGAATGAAAAATCATGCGTAGCGTCATAATTCATGAATCACTTTCCAACATTATCGAAATGTTATGCGAACAAAGTATAATTTTACCATCGAATGCATAATGAATTAAAATAGTGAACCGATCCCCTTTTTAATAAAAAGGCGCCCTTCACAAAAATCCAATTATGCATAAGATCCCTTCCTAAAATCAGATAATTTAACCCTTACCCTTTTTTTAAATTCAAGTTAGGCTAAAAGTACAGTTTACACATCGATAGGTTCAAAATATAGAAATCCTTCAAAAGAAACTGGAAACAGTTATAGATATTAAAACCTGCTCATAAAATAATGCCTACTATGTGTGTCCCAGAGCCCTTCACAAAATAGTATAACCCTATTTGAACCCCAGGAACCCTTCACAAAATAATTGGGCAGATCCCCTTTTTAATAAAAAGGTAACCCTTCACAAAAAATCCTATGAATTATTACGGAAACCCTTCAGTTCATGGACCCCTCTTTCCCCCCCCCCCCTTCGAAGTGTGAACTGGCATTAAACTATAGGGCCCCTTCATAAAATAATTTATACATGCTCTAATCGAAAAAGTTTCCCTTCACAAAATATTGAAGCTGCTGACATTTTTTTTTGCTGCCAATATTTTTTAAAGTGCTGCGAGTTCCTGATGTTCAATGCCTGCCTGCACAACCCAGAGTTCCAGAATCCATAAAAAAACTTATGCCTGCTAGCCTGACTGAATTCTTCAAGCTATATACATCTGTACATTCCTGAGTTCTTGACTGCAAGTTCCTGAGTACCTATATGCCTGTTCCCTACTTCCAATGCCTGTTTGCGAGTTTCCAGTTCCTAACTTCAAGTGTGCTGTATCTAAATACCACTTTTCATAGCAGACTAGAACTAACATTTTATAGGTTTGCTACTTCAAACAAAGAACAGTTTATGTGATACTACAAACCAAGAACATTAATTGTGATAGTACTGATTCTTCAAAAGCCAAAGAACATTTGTTGGGGTGGTGCTAAAATGCAGTTTCTTCAAAGAAAAAAGAATATTTTAAATTCTGAACTGAGAAAAGTTAAAAATTCAGAGTAAACTTTGAATGCATATGCAGTCTTTACAGTTATCCTGCTTCCGTGAAAATACTTTAGTACATTAATGTTATAAAGATTTTGAAATGAGTGCACTCAGTTAGACAAAAAAGCTTGCTGCAAAATTTTTCTCAAATACTGGGGCGCTATAAGAAATATAGCGGGCGGTGGAGGGCCCAGTTTAAAAAAAAAAAAATTTTTCTTCATAAGTTGCATTTCTTTCGTCTAAGGGCTAATTTTTCATATTAGCCTAATAGTTTTCATACACTCTTGAAAAAAGAGCTTGCTGCAAAAATACTGGGGCGCTATAAGAAATATAGCGGGCGGAGGAGGGCACAGTTAAAAAAAAAATATTAATTATTTTCTTATATCATAAGATTCCTCTAACACACATTTCAATTTTTGTGAAGGGTGTCTTTTTATCCAAACAGGGGACTCCTTCAATATTTTGTGAAGGGAAACTTTGAATAAAAAGACACCCTTCACAAAAATTGAAATATGTGTTAGAGGAATCTTATGATATAAGAAAATAATTAATATTTTTTTTTTAACTGTGCCCTCCTCCGCCCGCTATATTTCTTATAGCGCCCCAGTATTTGAGAAAAATTTTGCAGCAAGCTTTTTTGTCTAACTGAGTGCACTCATTTCAATAGCATTAATGAAAAATTTTATATGTGAAAAAATGAAAGCTTCGCTTTGTTAGTCAAAGCACTGTTCTTCAGTCTTCACAGATTTTTTTTTCCACTTTCAAGTCAAAGTTCTTTAGTTTTCATAGCAAAGTATTTTACTACACTTTGTATATTTCTTCTTCACTATATAAAAATATTTTTCACTGTTCTTCCTTCTTTATTTTTCAAGGCAAAAAAAGTTTTTTCCACTTTCAAGTCAAAGTTCTTTAGTTTTCATAGCAAAGTATTTTACTACACTTTATAAATTTTTTCACTTTCATAGCAAAGTGTTTCACAGTTCTTCAGTTTTCATAGCAAAGTTTTTCACTGTTCTTTGGTCTAGACTTTATTTTTTTAAAGCAGAGTTCAGCAGTGCTTCATAGATAATGATTTTTCCCACCGACCACCCGATGCGTACAGAGTACGCATCACATCAAAAAAAGGAAGAAGAAGAATTTATTTTATTGAATAGTGGCCGTATGCCAAGGTGTATACCCCATCGTTTAATATATACCTTTTGTCATCAAGGGGACACAGTGTCACTTTATTTTGTCGAAGAGTATAGATTTGATGACGCTCACTCTGGATGCGATATTGAATTTCTCTCGATAATTTAGATTGGAACAGAGCTTGCTTATAATTTTCATGTTTAATCTTCTTTTTAACGACACTGCGTGAGATCCCCTTAGCTGCTTTTTTCTCACCCTCGGACGAAATAATCGAATACATCTTCGCTCTTAGCCCCACGAATTCGTATACCGGCTTCGAATTAAGCTCATCTTTGAAGCAGCCAATTTTCTTCTTATTTTCAGTACTGTAAATCTCGTGAGCTTGGGGATAATCTGAGGTATCGAATAAATCCATTCTTGTGTCCATGTCTTTATAAATGTCGGGGTCTCAATGTGATAGCATAACGAGTCAGTGTCGGTAAATAATAGATGAGCTCGGTCTCCATATGTACTCTTTATGTAATCATAATGAAATTTGTACATATGGAGCTTAGATAATTCTAGAATGACGAAGCCGGCATACAGGGGCTTATCGAGGGTAACTGTGGACTTGACTCTTTGAACCCCTACTATCTCTTTCGTAAAAATTTCAAATTCCTTGAAGGTTGGAGATGCCACCAGTTTTTTTTGCTCTCTTCTCCGTATGCACCAATTGGATATCCACTCGCCTTCTCACCGATTCCATCGTTTTCCCATACACCGAGTTATTCATAAGTTTGAAGAAGTCCTTCTTGAAAGAAGTGGTTGCTTGTTTTCGCTGCTGGGTATTGAACTCGATGTAGGGTTTTAGCCCCGCCCGTTGTTTGAATTGTATAATCTTGTGCACTTTTTGTAACTTCATCCCCAAGCTCAAGTAATATTTCAGATTTCTATAAAAGACGACATATTTGGTTTTGTTGCATAAATTAGGTACTAATTTCTCGGTGGCGACGTAGGGCATGTCTTGAATGAGATTTTGCGTATACGGAGAGAGCATTTCTTTTTGAATCTTCATTTTTTCAGGTGCGAGTGGATAACAATTATGGGAATCATGGAGATGAGATGATACTCCAAGTCCACCTCGAAGATATATCCATGATCCCCGTAGTCATCAAGTGACAAGATCCAATCGGTGCTCCCTACGTCTGGATTGATCCATTGGAATTCACCATAAGGTAGGGTTCAGACATGGAATGGCCATAAAGATTATTCGCATCCAGGTACATAATATAGGAGCTGGGCTTTTCAGGGTCTGGGTTTTGCACGAAACGATTATTGGCACATGCCCATCGTTGGCTGATCATGGAGATCCCCCCTCGAATGCCCCGTTCAATCAAAAGATGCATATCTATGTCCGTGAGCAATTCGAGGGGTTGCTTGCACATTTTTAAAGAAGCCTCCCATGCAAGCCCGGGCGCTGTTAAAAGATGTGCGCAATCTAATTCATAAAATTGTGCACACAACGCCCGGAAATTCTGGAAAACGTCAGCGAATTGTAACACATCACTCTGCACATATAAGTCGTGATACTGTCCCATATCTTGAATGTCGAACGTTTCCCAGACATTTTGGGCATGCGCATAGTCTTCTTCTGCAATATGCTGCTGCGCAAGTGTTGAAAAGAAGGCTTCACGTGGGGGCAATGAGGTTTCGTTAAACTTTTCCATTGAGGTCATGTATTCGTAGGGGTATACACCCTTACGCAGCAGAAGCTCAATAGGAGCATTTGGCATTTGTTGTTTTAAAATTAAAAAATCTTTTTCTTCTAAATTGCTTACCAGATTTTGAAGGGCTGACAAAAACTGGTAGCTGTCGATAAATTGCAGAGAGACTCGTGATTTAAAGTACTGCTTGGTGACGGAGAAGGAAATGTACTTCTCCATATTATTCGCTATTACATTCAGCTGGTGATCTTGAAGCTTTCCCAGACCCTGCATGATTAAGTGAGCGTCATATGATTTCAGGTTATGGAAAACAACTGGTATTAATTTTCTAAGACGATATTTCAGATTGCAGGATGAATGAAGTGCCCCTCTGTATTTCCCATCCAGATGATCATGGTCAGCGCATTTATCAGCATTCAAGGGTTCTTTGCATAAATAGCAGTGGGTGGCGCTTTCAAATTCTTCTTTGTTTTCTTCGGTCATCTGAATGGGAACGGTATGCAGTAAGATCTTTGCCAGCTCCTCTTTTTCATGTAAAAGTGCACGTAAAAAATGATCTACTGCGTCTCTGCCTTTGTGACTTTGAATAGGCTTATGGCATCGTGTTGAAAATTTCCCAGTTTGGCACAATTTCAGTAATAAAACTTTTTTTTTTTAATAATTGAAAGAAGACATAATTTCCAGTCGAATGGCTGAAGTGATTCTAAGATTAAAAGCCTACACTAGTCACGCGACGAAACACTCAAGCTAATGTTAAGTCCATGGGAAGGTTCTTGGCAGATTTCTCGCTCGCATTTTAATATTTTTAAATGATTTTTTTTTTTTTTTTTTTTTTGCATAGGATAGCTGAGGTCGTTAACGTTGTTAGTTTTTACTTTTTTGATTTTGGTCACTTTTTTTTTTTTTTTTTTTTAATCGCGGACATTTTCAATTTTGGAACCGGTTCTGAAAGCGAAAGTACCTTTATATATTAAAAAAAAACTGGAAACAAAATCGAAAAAGTACAAACTAACAACGTTAGAGATCGACCTCAGCTATCCTATGCAAAAAAAATCATTTAAAAATATTAAAATGCGAGCGAGAAATCTGCCAAGAACCTTCCCATAGACTTAACATTAGCTTGCACGTTTTTTCGTATGAATGATGTAGGCTCTTAAAGGAATACTAGATGGAACCCGTCAAAACGTGACGGAAAAAATACTACAACAATATCAGTAAAATAAGCTTCTTTATTATTTAAGTAGGGCTTCGTATGAAACAGTCTTTCAAATATTTTATTTTACCCCCCCCCCCCCCCAGTGAAATGCTATTTCCGATGCAAACTCCAAATGAAGACTCCGTAAACAAATGTGTAATGCAAATCAGTTTGACATTACCACCATATTCCCCAAGACAAAAAAAAAAAAAAAAAAAAAAAAAAAAAAAAAAAAAGGTTTATGGACCTATAGAGTATCATACAAATAGTCCTATCATAAAGTATCATACAAATTTCCAACTTTCTTCTCATATTCAGTAAATAAAAGAACATAGTATAAGCACCCCCCCCCCCCCCCTGTGATAATGCAATCGAATGAGCTCCTATGCGCATATGTATTGCATCTACCCAAAGGCACCGTTGAAATTCCACGTTAAAAAAAGTTTTAAAATGTTTAAATTAAAAGTTTTAAAATGTCCTCTTTAATCATTGTTCGTTTCAAATCCATATCTTCTAAAACGCATCCATTGTTTTAAGCTAATCAATTTTTATGTAAAAATGAAGAATTTTTGTTAAAAATAATAAATTAATATGCAGATGAGGGAGAATTTTAATGTTTTCAATTGTAATTTATTTGTATGGTTTCTTCTATCCCTTTACATAATCAGGATGATTATTCCTTTTCAATCACAGTCGGTCTCTTACACAGTTAAATATCCAATGGATCTTTAAAAAAATAATAAATAACAGTTCCTAGCATATTCTGATTCAACATATACATCAACGAATTCAACATATCAATTTTATGTTAATCATAAACTAAAAATAGTTTTTTTTTCTTTTGACAGATTTTATATTAGCCCCAAAATACTCTATCTTATGGATAATCTGATCTTATGATTTATCAGGTTTTTATTATTATTATTATTATTTCACTTTTCATGAAGGTTAGGGATACCTATTTTCAATTGTTGCAACTTTCCAAGGGGCTATTTTACATTATTAAAACAAACGGGTGGTCATTGTTGAGATAGAATTAAAAAATATTTCATGCTTGAAAATTATTTAAAAAGTCGTTAAATTAAGAAGCAGATTTCAAATAAATTTCAACCGAAAGCTAATTTTTTTTTCTAATTGAGGATGTAAGAATTGAAATTGTAAAATGTAGTAAAAAAATTAAATTTTTAGTATTTAGAAGTGATGTAAGCGCGTTGAAAGCTAAAGCGATAGTGCCGTTTGTTGTCACAACCTTTATACATTTCTAAATATTGTCACTGTGTTTTGGTTGGCGTTCAAAAGTAGTCTACCATTTTTTGACATCGAAAGAAAAATTCACAGGAAAAGAAATAAGTCTTTGCCGCTAATAAGGAACTGTTAAATGAACTTATAATAAACCTACCAAAATAATTCCTATAAAATATTAGCTAAAAATACAATCATTATTTCAAGTTTTTTTTTTTCCTGAAATTCTTTACTTTTGTAAATTTTTTTATTAAAAAAGGAAATCTTAATAATTTAAATCCTATAATTCCTATAACTTAATCCTATAATTTAAAAAAAGTAATTGGTAACATGTAATCAAGGTATGCAATCAAGATGAAGCAACCAATAAAGGCTCCAGTTCTAATCTTTAAAATTAAAAATTGAAATATCAGTTAATATTACGCCATGTTGACACAATCATATAAATTTTTCTTTTTAGTTTTATCAATGTTAAAATGCATTTCAAGCTAAGCATAACGTCATTTTCACCGGTACAAACTCTTCACACGTACATTTATGCTTAAGCACCATGCATACAAATAAAAATATGTTTTGCATTTAATTGTAATGAAAAAAAATGGCATCAACAAAGTTATAATGCTTCATGATAAAATGAACCCAATGGACAATATTTCCGTGACGTCTCAGTAAATATGAATTTTTATTTGCTTATAAAACACACGGATAAATATTTTTACCGAAATACTTAAACATTTTAACTATATTTTAACTTACAAATTAAAAAAGTCGGCCTAAAAGTCACGTGCTTTTAATATTTAATATTTATTTTTTATGCTCGCAATCACTGAGTTCAGAAAATAAACTCTGCACGTCGCAACAGTGGGCGTTAATCCGATTGCCGACTTTATGACGTCATAAGCAGAAGTAAAATTTTAATTTAAGATTACGGCTAATTAATTAAATTTTCGAACAAACGAATGTACGATAACAAATCTGTGACCAAATATCTTTCATTTAAAAAAAGAATGATGTAATTTGATGTAGTAGTTTGTTCTCACGGATTGTCGAAACAAAACGCGTAGCGTTTTAAATATATAGATTTAGCTTTGACGAAAATACTGTCACTAATCTGTAAATTAACACAGTTTGACAACATAATGTTGTATTTGAATCTGTAAGTACACTGGTTGAATAGTTGTCATATACTGGTAGTGCACTCTAAAATGTAATAATATGTGTAAATATGTGATTTAATTTGTGAAAGCCTTCACCACCAATTGAGAATAATAGAGAGACACAATCAGAAAGTTGACTTGATAGAGAACGGTTCCATAATGTCAAGAAAATTATGAGCACATGTAGTAGGAAGAAGAGTTTATTTATACCTTAAAATGATTGTTTTTCAATAAAAAATCGCTATTTATACCATAAAACAATTATTTTTCAGTAAGGAAAAAGCTGGTAGCCCCGCCTCGGTGTACGGCAACCTCTGAAGTGATGCTCTTGCTCTTGTTACGTAATGCGTGCAGGCCTGAGGAGAAGGGGGAGTGCAGCCGGTACATATACTTTAAATATTTTACGGTACATATACCGTCCAGTTAAATTACGGTATATATACTGATCACAAAATTGCCAGTATATGTACCGTAATTGTTAACCAAAATTTTTTACAGTGTAGGAGAAAAGTTCAGGAAAATCCATCAATCATCCGGTTTATTGAACATGGATGGGATAAACAATTGTTGTTGATGCGCGGTTAAAACTCTAAAAAACTTGTGCTTAGTTATTTATATATGTATGGTGCATGATATATATATATATATATATATATATATATATATATATATATATATATATATATATATATATATATATATATATATATATATATATATATATTAAAAAAAAAGTAACCACCGCTGCGGCCGCCGCTGTCAATTAAGATTTTGTGCCTTGAAGTCTTTCTGGACTAATATCCAGAAAACTATTGCAAATAAAAATTTAAAAATTGGTGGTTTTATAAAGAAATGTTCGATAAACACGCTGAAGTAGACAGTTTTTAAATCGAAGAATTATTTTAAGAGATATTTAAAATCAAAGTTGGTCAAAACAGTTTTCTTATAAAAGTTTTATAGAAACGAAAACTATGCACAGGAATTAAAACATAATTTGTAAGGATATAGTTGACAAGGTTGGGGTGTGCAGACTGCAATTATTTTTTCAGGTTATATTTCAATTTTTTATTCAAAATTTTCATTATTTTGACGAAGATTTTTTCATATTTCATAAATTCCATTATTTGAATCGTTGCCAATTTGTAAAATAGCGCACGTAATAATATTCCCTTTCAATTAAGAAATGTATTAACACGTGACTATTAAAAACAGAAATAAATCTTTAAAATAATAATTAAATGATCACGTGTTAAAAGCAATAAATGTAGAAAATAACGGAATAAAAAATATACTTGCGCGTGAATATTAAAAAGATAAATAATTAAATTATTCCGCGTTTTCAAAGCATCAAGTAGAGTAAGATTAATTTATTTCGACAAAATATTTTATCTATTATTGCAAATTTTAAAACAGCGTAATTAATAATATTTCCCTTCAATTAAAAGCTATATTTTTACGTTTAATAATATTTCCCTTCAATTAAAAGCTATATTTTTACGTTTAATAATTACGTTTAAATCAACGAAATAACTAATAAATTGGTAAAATATAATTAAAAATACAGATAAACGTTGAATTAAAGATCACTCGATGACATAACTACTACGCGTAACGCATCTGGTATCAATTGAATGCGACGCCACAGATATGCACTTTTGGCTTTAAATCCTATATTTTGTCGACAGTTCATTTCTTTTATAGAAAGTAGTAGTCGGGATAATGGAGTAATACCCAATTTTCTATAGCATCGTTATAAAATTTCCCGATGCCATGACATTGCTTACTTAACCATTTTACACGAGTTGATTTTCAAATGTTTAATTAACCTTATTTTATCAACAGTTGTTAGCTGTCTCGACAGCAGTTGATTCGGCTTTAAAATCCCTTGGTCAAAGGAAAATGAATGGAACCCGATTATAGCAGATATTACAGCGAGCAGCCGATCACACAAGGCCGATTATAGCAGCCGATTACAGCAGGTCGTTTAATTATAATTCAATTTTCCGCAATCGTTTTAAGGTTGATCAAATCAGTGGGTTTTTACAGTTTGTGGTGTCAGAACGGGGGTTGGCGAGCGTAGCTTGTAGGGGGCAGAGCCCCCTAGTATATATTAATATTCTTCATCAATAAATTTCTTAAAGAATTTTAAAATAATTTCTAATATCAAGGCGAAGCATATGGCAAAAAAAATCAGACTATTTGGGCTTTAAAATAAACATAAGACACTATAATTTTTGGTATGGGGAAATTATCAATTAATAATAATAATAATAAAAATATTTTGATTTTGATAAGTCCTGTATCTGTATAAAACAAATTTTATAGTTGCAGATTTAGATTTCTAATGTAGGTAAATAAAAAATTATTACTATGTGATGATTGAGAGTCGGGCGACGTTTAATACGTCCGAGGACCGCTGCGGCTTCGAGATCACTATACCTCTTGGAGGCGGTCGGGGAAGGGTTTCCGTCTTCAATATTTCAGCCTTAAATATTTTTATTGACGCAAACGTTTGCGCTTTATAATATAGATGTTTGTTTCAAACATCTTGCGTAATTTGTCGATTATTGGAAAAAAAAATTCGTATTTGATAAGAAATATTTTTTCTTTCAACCGACCTAAAATTAAGATTTTGTGATAAAATCCAGACATTTTAGCAACATAGGAAAATAATTTGCCCAAATTTTAAACAATCTATTTTGTTACCATGGCAGAGTAATTGCAATTTAAATTCGAGGCCTACATTCTCAAAATAACAATTCCATCAAAAAAACGTAAAAAGTACAGGACACAAATTGCCGGACCATCCTCTGATCGGAGAAGATTTATCTCTTCGAGAAAATTCCGTCTTTGTCCAGAAAATTTCAGGAAACTTTGAGCTTAGGTTTGCTTATTTTGTGTGTATTGAGGCGGAAAGAACACACGTAAAAATTCCGTTTCTAATACGAAAAAGTACGAGGCAGCACGGTTGCTGGGACGCCGCTAGGATTTGACGAAAATGCAGCTTTAGATTGGAGAATTTCAAGTAGTTTTTACGTTAGATTGGTGATTTCTCAGAATTTGGAGGGGTCGGGGGGGGGGGGGATTAGCAAATCAAAGCATTAATTTTCGTGTTTTAACGAAATAAAATCAACGGAAAAATATGTCCAGTTCATAGTTGCTGTTTTAGGTAGCTTTCAATACAAAAAAGTATCAAGCTACCTATTGCAGCCGTTCGGAGGAAAGCAATTCCGGAAAATTTTGGTATATTTTCACCGATCATGACCCCCAGACCCCAAAACCACCCTCCGTTCAAATGTTGATATATATATATATATATATATATATATATATCTCCATATATATATATATCTGACCTATGTCATACGATAACGCTCGTATTTATAAATCAATTTTGATGAAACTAATTGTGTGTATTAAGCTCACCCATGTCTTTTTGGTTTACCTCTATCTTAAAAAATGGCTGAGATAGAGCAGTTTGAAATTCTAGGGTGGCTGACATTTTGAAATAAAACAGCACATTAACGCGATTACTCGCAAATTATTTTCTTTCATTGTTGTAATCATTTTCCCAATCATACGCATAAAACTATATATTCATATCCGTTAGCGCCAAATTCTCGCCAAACTTGGCGACATTTGGCGAAATATCGCCAAATTTGGCGACCAAAATAAGTCTTCAAAAATGAAGCCAATTTGGCTATTGCTCAATAATTTGGCGAGTTTCTTATTCAAATTCAGTATTAACGAATCTTTTGTAAACGTTTCTTTGCCTTTTAACTTGCTGTTTTCGTGTAACATTAGCTAAAATTTTAAAACGAAGATATAGGAAAGCTACCTTTTCCTCCCGGTACAGGCCGGAAGGACTTTTTTTTTTTTAGAGTATATACCTTTGTGATGCTCTTATGTTTCTAAAAAAGACAGAAAAAATAAAGTTAAAACGAATAGCGTATCACACACTATAGCTTAAAATATCAAAGCAATAAAAAAGTGTGAACTTGGTGCGAAAGTGGTCTGTACTTCAAAAAAGTTGGAGAAACGATGTTTTATTGCTTTTCAAAACTAAACTTCTAACTAATAATTAAATACCATTAAGTACAATTTTTTGTCTTTTTAAAACTCATACAACAAAATAAGATACTTTAAAGAAGCTGTTAATGGTAATGGTCTTATTTACTTAAGACATTCTAATTATTAATCTTGGTAAAGCTCTTCATTCGTTTTCATACCTGTTTGTTAGTCTAGACGGTTTTATCTTCAAACTGGATTTAAAGCTCAAACTAATTTAAGTAATTAAAATTAACCACATTTCAAGATTGCAAATTCCTTTCAAATCAATTAAAAAGAGAGTTGATGGTTAAATTTCATCATATTTTAAAAGGACTAGGGGGCTCTGCCCCCTGCTCGCTACGCTCACCAACCCCCGTTCTGATTTCACAGCCTCTTAAAACCTGGTAATGTATCCTATTTTAAAAAGATGATGTTGATGATATCACGAACGGCGACTTTCTTCTGTAATCAGGTTATAATGCTTTTTCATTTAACTGGTTATAATGCTTTTTCATTTAATTCATCTTTTTTATTTTTAATATTCATGTATAAACACAATTTTTATGACGTACTTTTCTTTATTTCCTGCTTTCAACACGTGATATTTAATTATTATTTTAAACTTTCATTATTGTTTTTAATAGTCTCGCGCAAATTCATTTTTTATTTGAGATAAAACATTATCCTTTACGCTTATTTAGAAATTGGCAACAAAATAAAAAAAATGACTTTTTCAATAAAAGATTTTTTACTCGATTTTTAAGGATTTTTTGAGTTTTTATTGTCCGACCCTGATAATTTTTTTAATTTTTGAAAGCTTGTTATATTTCGCGTCTGGTGGTATGATTTTCGAATCAGTAGGATGGCTAGAAAAAAAATAATAGCTCCTCAAAAAAGTCCCTAGTAAAAAAGCGATGAGAATAACCCGGAATATCTACGCAGAATTTGATTGGTCCATTTCGTTTTTGGCTCAGTTCCAGAATACTTTTTTTTAATATAGAAGGATTTCAAATTATATTTTTTTCTGTTTAACTTGAACTGCTCAAATTCATTTCCTTAAGTGCTCCACATTAGATGGAACGTGTTCGAACGTGTTTATAGTTCTCTGGTAAATATTTCATTGTAGCCGCATTAAATTTGTCATCTCCATCAAATAAAATATTTAATGGTGAAGTATTAAATAAGTAATAACAGGGTGGCTAGTGGTCAGGGAAAAACACAGTAATAAAAAGTGCGGTACACCAGTATATTCTTACAGAAAAAATCTTATTCATTATTTGATCGAATAATCAAAATGAAATTTTTTATAAGAATATACTGGTGTTTGTCACATTTTTTGACTGTATTTTTCCCTGAATAAGAATAAATAATTATTTTGAGGTAAGAAATTTATTTTAAACTAGCTGAAGTACACGGCGTTGTCCGCGATTTTAAGAATCTTTGTGTCGAAAAATCAATTTCAAAATTATACCTGTACAGAGAACTTCAAAATATTAAAATATGTCAGTATTTCCATAATCGGGTTTTTTCCACGATTCAATACGTTCCTCAAACCCATATGACGTTATATTTACCTGCTGGCATCATATCTACTTGCTTTCTCTATTTACTCATATTGATACTCTCTTTGTATGATTCTAAAACATTTTAAAAAGTCCGTTAAACTTTCAATATGACACGTCATATTGATTTTCTTTTTAATTCTCTAATGACGTCATATTAACCTGCTTTTTGTACTTACATACTCATACTCTTTGTATTATTGAGAAATGTTTGAAAAGTCCATGTTTTATCATTTCAAATATTTCTGTCCCTTAAGAGAGCATACTACTCTTAAATGTTCGAAAAATTTAATTTTTCGGGTAACATGTACATGAGAGAACATTTTCAAACAAACCGCATGAAGATTTCTTTTAATTACGATAGTTATGACTAGGAACATATCAGGAGATCCCTATGTAAGCAATACTTAAATAATACTTTAGAGTTTAGAGTCGTTTATTTCAAAATGTTGAAAATTTGCCTTTTATAACACTTTCCAACATATAGTTGAAAAGTGTTTATGACTTCGATTCGTTTGTCCGTCAGTCCGTGCTCTAATTCTCGTAAATATACTCGGATTGCACTGTAATTTTTATGTGTTATTGACGTTCACTATAGCACTATCGCTATTGAAAATGAAGTGTATAGCACTTATAGTTCGTTTACAGGGACAGTCAAAATATTCTGTTATATTACGGCCAATGGCGAAACATAGTTACAAGTGAATTTTAATGATGTTAAACGATTTCAAACATAATGAAATTTTTATGCATTTATGAGGTGCACTGAAACATGCTTTCTGTAGAATATGGGAGGCAAAGTATTTATCATTCATTTAACGGAGCCACAGAAAGAATTCCGTTACATAATGGTCTACGGTGGAAAATTGTTTGCAATACAGGGTGTTTTATAAAAGATCTGCAAAACTTTAAGAGGTGATAGTACACATCCAAATAAACAACTTTTATCAAAGAATGCATGATCGGAAATGAAACGCAAAGGTGCTGGCGCATTTGGAAACTTGGTCCATGCAAACGTTAAAGCTCCATTACTGTTGCAAGCATAGACCAACGACACTAATAGCATGCAAATGTGATATGGGGAAGAAGAAGAACGCGTATGCAAAATTTCTCCTCGATTAATACAAAAAAGCCGCTGATCCGAGTATGCAACTGTCAATCGCGGTAGGTTGGTTGGTTGGTTGGTTGATTTTATGACGGCCGATTATCAACAAGAGGAATATAGGTCCTGGGGGGGTGCCCTCCGTGGGGGTCTTTCTAAGGGATCCTAACCCGTATTTACGGCAAGGTTCGAAGAAAACCACGAAAACTCCGAACGGTTAGGTCGACGAGCGCGACAGGGGTTTGAACCCAGCACCTCCCGTCTACCAGCTTTGAGAGCAGAACCTCTCAGCCACTGGTGGGGCTAATCGTGGTAGGAACATATCGGAAGAGGTTTCCCTTCACTAATTAGGGAAAAGGCTTATATGCATTTTATCTTACGTAACTGCAAATGGAAATAGCTCAGAGGCTCAACGATTGTACGGAGAGCGAGTTCCTTTTGTCACTTAATCGTTTTTATGGTTTCGTTCATCTCACGAAACCCTATTACTCCCGCTCCGTTGTCTGTCTGTCACAGAGCTTTTCTCAGAAACTATGTAACTTACAGAGCTGAAACTTTGTGTATTTAGCTGAATAGCAGCTATAAAGAGCTCAAAATATTAACATTTGAAAAATTCGTATTATTTTAATAAATAGAGATAAAAAACCAAAATTCTAACAGCCTTTTCCTATTAAATTTAAACATTTTTCGTGATAGCAGATGCCAAAAATTAAATATTCACGATGAAATTCTTTCTACAATAATTAATTTTCTATCAGACGATTTCCACGTGAAAAATGAAAATGAAATAAAAAGTTTCACCCACTGAAAAAAAGATTAATATGAAATAAAAATGACTGACGTCATAGTGGTAATAAAGCGGAAATTTTCAAAGATTTCTCAATAATACAAGGAGTATGAGTATGTGTGTGTAGACAAAGCAGATTAATATCACGTCATTAGAAAATTTAAAAAAAAATCTGACGTCCTATTGGAAGTTTAACGAATTTTTCAGATGTTTGAGAATAATACAAAACGAGTATCAATATGAGTAATAGAGAATAGTACTTATATGTGTTTGAGAAACATATTGAATCGTGCGATAAAAATCCGATTATGGAAATATTCGCATATTTTAACATTTTGAAGGTGTACAACATGTTTAATTTTGAAATTATTTTTTTATATCGCATTTAGTCCGCGTGACAGATATTATTATGACAGACTATAATAGCCGGCTTCGCCCGCTATCGGGCTGGTTTAGATATTCGAAAAAACGAGAAAAATAGACCAGTAAATTTTTACTTTATAAAAAACATGACTTTTTTTTTGTTGTTGCTAAATGAAATTTATTTGGATTTATTAAAGAAAGGATAAACTGTTTTGAAAGGAATATTAAATGAAACTCTTTGAGCGATCTTCGATTACACTTACCCACTTGTTGTGTGTTTTTTGCCTTGTATAACAACATGACCTTCGATGCCCTCTAGCCCCTTTGCGTTTTAATTCCGACCATACATTCTTTGATAAAAGTTGTTTGTTTGGATGCATACTATCACGTCTTAAAGTTTTGCCCATCTTTTATGAAACACCCTGTATATTTTAATGATGTTACACTGTTTCAAACATAATGAAATTTATATGAATTACTGAGTTGCACTCTTAGTTGCTTACAGAAAAGCGTGCTGTACATTCCATTTGTCGTTCATTTACACTTTACAAGGACACATAAAAGAATTCGGTCACTGTATTGTCTATGAGCTATAATCGCTAGAAGTACGTTTTCAACTTTGGCTTACGTTTTTAAGTTTAACTGAAGTTTAGCATAGTACGTGGTATGTATAAATTCTATAGATCATATACAGGACTGCACAAAAGAATTCGAGTACATTTCCGCTTATTGACAGGAATTGTTGAAGGTATCAGTAGTTTGCCCCTTTAAGGTGCAGCGAAAATATCAGCATACTCTACTAGTTACATATCATGTATTCATACTTTCGTATAAGCTTTTGAATTTACCTTATTGAGACCTTAACTGGTTCTATATAATATATACTTTTGAAATGAAAATGCGACAAACAAGTTCTCCAACTATATACAGGGTGTCCACGTATAACCTGACCGACCTTTATTTTCGCAACCGTTGGTCCTATAGATGCATACTTCCAATTACAAAAATGGTTTAAATAAGGTAAAGAATTATTTTTAAAGCGATTTGGGTCAAGAAGAACATTTATTTAAAAATTACGAAATTTAAATTTTTATACGGTCCCCCGGTCCTATAAGTGATATTTAGTAAAAATTTACTGTAACACTAACAAGTTAGACAAAAAAAGTCCCATTCATCTAACATTAAAATTTACTGAGTAATAACTGTTTAAAGTTGGAGTATATTTTTTGCTGCGAAATAAGGGTCATTCACAAATATAGTAGAAATATAAATAATCGTCATCTATATATTTAAAACGCTAAGCGATTTCTTTCGACAATCCGTGAGAACAAACTACTGCATCAAATTACATCATTCTTTTTTTTAATGAAAGATACTTGGACACAGATTTGTTATCGTGCATTCGTTTGTTCGAAAATTTAATTAATTAACCGTAATTTTCAACTAAACTTTTACGTCTGCTAATGACATCATAATCGGATAACGCCTACTGTTCCGAAGCACAGAGTTTATTTTCTAAACTCTATGGTTGAATAAAAGAGAAATAATAAATAATAAAAGCACGCGGTTTTAAGGCCGAATTTGTTAATTTGCAAGTTAAATTTCGGTAAAAAATACTTATCCGCGTGTTTTATAAGCGAAAAAAAATTCATATTTATTGTGACGTCACGGGAATATTGTCCATTGGGTTTATTTTATCATTATGCATTATAACTTTGTTGATGCCATTTTTTCATTACAATTAAATACAAAATATATTTATATTTGTGTGCATGGTGTTTAAGCATTAATGTAAGGTATATGAAGTACGTGTGAAAAGTTTGCGCCGGTGAAAATGACGTTATGCTTCGCTTGAAGTGCATTTTAACATTGATAAAACTAAAGAGAAAAATGTATATGATTGTGTTAACATGACATAATTTTACTCATTTTTGCATTCATAATTATAAAGATTAGAATTGGAGCCGTCATTGATTTCTTCATCTTGATTGCATACCTTGATTACATGTTACCAATTGCTTTTTTTTTTAAATTATAGGATAGAAGATTTCCTTTTTTAATAAAAAAAATCACAAAAGTAAAGGATTTCAGGAAATTTGAAGTTATTAAAAATAGTGTTATGGTTGAAAAAAATCTTGAAATAATTATTGTATTTTTAGCTAGAATAAACAATGTAAGACTAATATTTCATAGGAATTATTTTGGTAGATTTATTATAAGTTCATTTAACAGTTCTTTATTAGCGCAAAGTCCTATTTCTTTCACTGTGAATTTCTCTTTCGATGTCAAAAAATGTTTTTTCCACTTTTGGACGCCAGCCAAAATACAGTGGCAATTTTTAGAAATGTACAACAGTTGTGACAAGAAAGGCGCTATCGCTTTAGCTTTCATCGCGCTTACATCACTTCGAAATACTACAAATTTCTATTTTTTACTACATTTTACAATTTCAATTCTTACATCATCAATTAGAAAAAAAAATAGCTTTCGATTGAAATTTATTTGAAAACTGCCGATTAGTTTAACGACTTTTAAAATAATTTTGAAGCATGAAAAGTTTTTCAATTCTATCTTATCAATGACCACCAGTTTACTTTAATAATGTAAAATAGCCCCTGAGAAAGTTGCCACAATTGAAAATAGATTTCCCTAACCATCATAAAAAGTGAATAATATATATATTTTTAAAGTGATAAATCACATAAGATCAGATTATCCATAAGATAGAACATTTTGGCGCTAAACAAAGATCTGTCAGGGAAAAAAAAAAAAAAAAAAAAAAAAAACTATTTTTAGTTTATGTTGAACATAAAATTGATATGTTGAATTCGTTGATGAATATGTTCCATCAGATATCAGGATATGCTAGGAATTGCATTTTTTTTATTTTTTTACATTTGCCAACTGTATAAGAGGAAAAATATCCCCGACTGTGATGGAAAAGGGATAATCATCCTGATTATGTCAAGGAACCGAAGAAACCATACAAATAAATTACACGTGAAAACATTAAAAATCTCCCTCATATGCAGATAGATTTATTACTGTAAAAAACTTTCTAATCTTTGCATAAAAATTGATTAACTTAAAACAATGGATGCGTTTAAGAAGATATGGATTTGAAACGAACAATGATTAAAGAATACATTTTAAAACTTTTAATTTAATCATTTAAAAACTTTTTTAACGTCGAATTTCGACGGTGCTTTTGGGCAGATGCAATGCACATGCGCATAGGAGCTCATTCGGTTGCATTATCACAGGGGGGGGGGGAGATGTGTGCTTTATTCACTATGTTCTGTTGTTTACTGAATATGATATGAACGTAGGAATATACTATTTGTATATGCTTCATAGGTCCATGAATTTTTTTTCTTGCCGTGGGGAATATGGTGGTAATGTCAAACTGATTTGCATTACACAGTTATTTACGGATTGTTTGTTTGGAGTTTGCATCGGAAATAGTACTGTATTTGACTGGGGAAAAAATATTTAATAAAATATTTGAAAGACTGTTTTATACGCACCCATTCATAAATAATAAAGAAGCTTATTTTACTGATATTGTTATAGTATTTTTTTGCGTCAAGTTTTGACGGGTTCCATCTAGTATATATAAAAATAAATAGTTGAGAGCAAAATTAACATTACAATCTAATATAAATGTGAAATCTATAATCATTCTGACATATTAATGCAAAATATACAATTTGTATTGAACATATCTACTATATATATAAAACACAAACGGAAATTTCGTTCCGTTCCTTTATAACTCGAGTTCCGCTGAAGGGATTTTGATGGAACTTGCACTGTTCGATAAGTAATTTTTCAGGGGGGGGTTTAGTATATAACATATTGTTCTACGTACATTAGTTCTGGAATTATGATAGAAAGTTCTGTTATTTTGGCCGAAAAGGTTGCCATTGCTAATTTTTTGGCGACCATTATTGATGCAGAAAGAATTGAAAAGGCTATACATCTCGAAAAATAAAAAAAAAACTGTGCTAATTTTATTAAAAAAAGAAAAAAGAAAGAAAAAAGAGAGAGAGAGAAAGAAAAAAAAGAAGAAAAACAGTTTTGATGAGAGACAATATTATAAAACGAAAATATTTAATTTAAACATGATTCGGAATATTCGTAATGCTTAAAAAATTATTCAATGGGCAAGATTGCTATTGAAAAAAAATATTTGGCGATTTGTCTTTTGTTTTCGGCGATTTTTATTTTACTTTTGACCCCAAATAATTTTATTTTAAGCCAAAAGGTTATTTTTTTATTGCAGAAAGAATTACAATGGCTATACATCTCGAAAAATAAAAGAAAAACTGTTACCAATTTCACTTTTAAAAAAAGAAAGAAAGAGAATAAAAAGATAAAAAGAAAAACAGTTTTGATGAGAGATTTTAAGCCAAAAGATGTTTTTCAAGTGTATGACATCATTTTTGAAGTTTTTTTTTTTTTTTTTTTTTTTTTTTTGTACTTTTCGGTTAGCCGGGCACCAGTGATATATATACATGTACACGTGCTATTGAAAAAAATATTTGGCGATTTATCTTTTGTTTGTGGCGATTTTGATTTTACTTTTGAAACCAAATAATTTTATTTTAAGCCAAAAGGTGTTTTTTTGTGTATACATTTGAATAGGTAGGTGAAAACACACACACACACATATATACACATATACATATATATACATACATATATATACACTTATATGTATGAAGATATATATACATATGTATATACATATATATTTATATATATGTACATATATCACTGGCGCGCGGCTAACCAAAAAAAGTACCTTTTTTCTTCATTCAAATGTAAACTATATTAATAGCAATATACTTCTATTTACTTCTACCTTCTATATGAAATTTCGTTCCGGCTGCTTATAACTCGAGTTCTGTTGAATGGATTTTCGTAGAACTTAAACTGTAATAAATAATTTTTTAGGGAAGGTTTTATTGTATAACATATCGTTCTACGTAGCTTAGTTATAGAATTATTATGGGAAGTTCTATAATCAGATCAATCCGATTGTGAAAGATTAGCCTTTTTAAAATATTCTGTCGAATGGATTTCGATGAAACCTACGCCATTAGTTAGATAATTTTGTAGGGAAAGTTTTATCATATAACATATCATTCTACGCTGCTTAGTTCTATAATTATAGAGGGGCAAATTCGAAAATCGGGTGACCTTTTTTATCAAATATTAGCCTTTTTAATATTTGATTCATATTATGAAAGATTAGCCTTCTGAAAAAGTTCTACTGGAGGGATTTTGATGATAATTGTATTGTTAGTTAGATGCTATTTCAGGAATGGTTTTAGTGTACTACATATTATTTTATGTTGCTTAGTCAAACAGTTATGTGTGAAGGTTATATAGTCAGATGAACCCATTCCGAAAGATTAATCTTTTTGAAAGTTTTACTGGGCGTATTTTTGCGACTTGCATTGTTAAGTAGATAATTTTTAAGGATGGTTTTAGTATATTCCATATCGTTCTCTGTTAGTTTTAGAATCATGTGGAACACTTCTACAATCAGATGAACCCGATTATCAAAGATTAGCCTTTATAAAAACTTATACTGGATGACTTTTGTCAGTTAATTTGTTTGCATTGTTAGTTCGATAATTTTTAGTGATTGTATTAATATATTGCATATAGTTTTAACGCTCTTTAGCAACCCTCACTGTAAATTACCAAATAAAATAGTTGGTCCTTAACAGCTAAAATTTTGACTGCACATTAGAAAACATAATAGCGCAATGGCGTCATTTTTCAGTAATGTGGAAGGATATTCCAGGAAAATATACAGATTGTTTTCAACTACAAGGTCAAATTATATTTCGTTTGATTTAAGGTTCATTTGTAGAAACCGACCAGCGCAGCGGGCGTAGCTTGCTAGTAAGAGGATAAAAATAACAGATTTTTTGTTAAATAAAAGGATGAAAAACAACAGCCTCATTTCTTTACAAAATGATACAGATTTTAAAATGCTGTTAGATTACACAGTCTTTCAAAATTTTGGTTGTGACATGTTTTTTATCTTTTGAAAATTGATTATTATGTATTTTTTAGCTATGAATCTGAAAATGACCTTCACTTTAAACCATCACGTCAGGATTTTTCTCAAATCGCAAATTTCAAAGTTAAAAAGCTCAAAGTTAAAATTGATCCCCCCCCCCTCCCCTCTCAACCTCATCGGACCCCTGAGCTGTTTAGCTGTAAAAAACCCAGTAAAGCCAAAAAATTGAAAAAATTATTGAATTAAATAAAATTAAACTTGCATCTATTTTATAGTATCAGATTTTTCGCTATTTTTTAACCTTGAAATTTACGATTTGCGAAAAATCCTGACATAATGGTTAAAACAGAAGGTAATTTTTTTATTCAGCGTTAAACAATACATAAAACGTAATTATAAAAGTTAAAAAATACCACCACCGCAGATTTATGTTATCTAATCTAAAACTCTTTCTTAAACTTGTTGACGGTAATCTATCCGAATTGCTTTGTGTTATCCTCTAATATAAGTATGTATAAAATGGTAAGCGTCGAAAATTATAATAATATTACATGGTCATCGGATTTAAGTCAGTATGTAAAATTTAACTCCGATCGGACTTTTGAAAGTGAGTTAAAGTTCAAGTACAAATTTTAAACTGGAAAGACGATCGTTGCAAGTTAAATAAAACCTTATGAAAATAACATAATTTTTGTTAAAAGAAATCCTAGCCTCAAATCCTTACAAAATAAAACATGTTAAAATACAATTATTTTAACTAATCTGAAACTTAACTAATAAAAGTTAACTCAATCTTAATAGTTGTACGATTTCTTTTAAAGCGCAGATACCTTGAAATAGGTTTAAGTACTTTATATACGACCCCTGAAAGCATGGCCGAAATGCTCTGTTTTGAGATGCAAAAAAGTGGTATAAGTCATGTATTTCAAAGTTTCATAACTCGGTCAATTTTAATGTTAGACGAATGGGACTTTTTTTTTGTAATAATACTTGTTAGTGTCACGGTAAATTTTTACTAAATATCACTTATAGGACCGGGGGCCCGTATAAAAATTTAAATTTCGTAATTTTTAAATAAATGTTTTTCTTGACCCAAATCGCTTTAAAAATAATTCTTTACCTTATTTAAACCATTTTTGTAATTGGAAGTATGCATCTAGGACCAACGATTGCGAAAATAAAGGTCGGTCAGGTTATACGTGGACACCCTGTATATAATTTCTTACAATAGCTAACTGAATTTTGTATTGTATTATATTATATTAGTTAATGCAGTTCAGTTCTGCATTGTTAACACTTTTCTGCTGGGTTGAACCAATTTTGGTTTTGCAGTAGCTGCAATCATAAGAAGGTGAAATCTCATTCAAACATTTACAGTTAAGTTTCAACCGGAATTCCAAATGTTTGAATGAGATTTCACCAATTTATGGGTTGCCGCTACTGCAGCACAAAAAGTTGTTTCAACCTAGCACAAAATTTTTAACTGTGGAATTTATTTGTTTGTATTTTGTCAAATGCTTTATTGTGCAAATTATTATTATTTTTGTATTGTAAATATGGATATTATTGGCTGTGATACCATACCATAACCATATAACGTGATACCATAATATCATCAACATGGGGATGACTGTATGGTATCATGTTTAATTGTGTTTGTAAATGTGTATTCGTATAGATCCTAGGGGATAATTTGTAATAGCAAATTTCTTCCCGGACATTGAGGTTCTCTGCCTGACTATAAACCTTCGGATTAGACGTCCGGATAGATGCTCTTTTTTCTGTATAACAACCTTTACATATACTGTATAATAGGATTATTTTGCCAGAAATGACGGCTGGATTTGAAAAATGAAATGGAAAGTAATATAAATGCTCCGTCTTTTCCAATCTACTTGGAAAACCAGTAAATTTAGACAAATGTCACATTTAGATACGCAATTTTCAACAGATGGCACTGCTGAGGGGGAAAATTGAAAAAAAAAACTGTGTGAACATATTCCGAAGAATTCTTGAAAAACTTAATAACAATATTTTCAATATATCCACTACTAGCAAGCTACGCCAGCTACGCTGGTCAATTTCTCTTAACGAACTTTTAATCAAACAAAATATTGACACTTCATAATTCACTCTTATACTTTAACAGAATAATAAGGCTACTACAGTTTGTGACTCGTGCCAATATACAAGTCAGGACACGTCGCCCTAATCATTATCTTTTTACGCATGAAGGTTTCGCTAGGGTACTCCATTGTGAAATTTGGTAATTTTTGAAATTCAATATTTGAAAAACGGCATAATCATTAGATTTGACATTTATATCAAGAAAAATAAATTTTTTTACCTTTCAAACGCAGTTTGTCTAACAATTTTCTGACAAATACTTTTCGAGCTATTATTTTTTTCAGCAACTTCAAAGGTTTCATTTTCTGAGATTAATCTGTGGCAACAATTAGCGAAAAAGCCAGTCGTCAGCATCGCATAGCTTTTTATTAAAGAGGCTGTTGGAGCAGGGATTGTCACCATCAATTTGCCACCATCACTTTTGAAATCGGTTCTGCAGTTCCAGAGATTCCATATAAATTGTATTTTAGAAGGTTTTTTAGAACGCTTTTCGCTTATTTCACCCTTTTAAATTTCGAATTTTTTTTTATTTGTTCTTAGAGAGCATTTACATCTTATAAGTTACTACAATGCCAAATTTAAAATTTCTCGCTCTTTCAGTATAAAAACTAGTCGGATGTGCCAATCCCAAAACTTTCTTCTATCTCAGTCATGTTAATACTTCAAAATTCGCTATCACATCGCCAATAAAATCAATATTTTTCATCATTCTGTTGTACGTCAGTTGCTTGCGAATCGTCGGGTTACAGGGATGCGAACAACCGATGTACACTAAACTAAGAAAAGTCCTTCTGGCCTGAACCGACAGGAACAGATAGCCTCCCTATTCCTTGGTTTTATGATTTTAGCTAACTTTACTGGAAAACACGAAGCTAAAATGCGTGGAGCCTAAATAAAGAAGATTCAATCCCAGTTCTCGTCAACATTGAATTTGAATGAGAATATCGCCAAATTAGTCCTCTACAGCCAAGTTGGCTTCATTTATGGCAACTTATTTTGGTCGCCAAATTTGGCGATATTCCGCCAACTGTCGCCAAGTTTGGCGAGAATTTGACGTTGGCGAATATAAATATACTAGCTGTTACCCGTGACTTCGTTCACGTAACATTAAAAGAAAATAAATGTACTAATCAAGCAAAATATTTCACTCCCCATAATTTAAAACGTAAATAATTAACTAACAATGATCATAGATCTAAATTTTAAGGTCATATGTCAATGGGCGATTCCATCGTTACATGTGTGACTTTTAGAGAGTGTTTTTTTTTTTTTTTTTTTTTTTTGCAAATTGAGACAAATTTGGAAGTGAAATTATTTAGATAACGTTTTACTTTTTTTATTGTTGTTACAGGACACATACAAATTGATTTTTGTAGTGACACCTTTAATCTAAAGTAATAACAATTAAAAAAATAAATGGTAAAGTCGTTGTTACGTGGGCGACTCAGAAAAGTCGTGCACGTAACAACGACTTTACTGTTTAAATATATATATATATTACTTTAGACTAAAGATGTCACTACAAAAATGATTCTGTATGTGTCCTGTAATAGCAATAAAAAAAGTAAAATGTTATCTAAACAATTTCACTTCCAAATTTATCTCAATTTGCAAAAAAAACATTCTCTAAAAGTCGCACACGTAACGGTGGAATTGCCCCAATAAAATCTTAATACAGTTATGTAACCATTTTCTAAAAATATGGTTAAATGACTGTACATATAAATTTTACGGTCATATGACAATAAATTCATAATACGGTTATGTGACCATTTTTTAAAAAATACGGTCAAGTGACTGTACATATATATTTCACGGTCATATGCCAATAAATTCATAATACGGTCATGTGACCATTTTCTAAAAATATGGTCAAATGACCGCACATATATTTCACGGTCATATGCCAATAAATTCATAATACGGTCATGTGACCATTTTCTAAAAATATGGTCAAATGACCGCACATATATATTTCACGGTCATATGCCAATAAATTCATAATACGGTCATGTAACCATTTTCTAAAATTACTGTCAAATGACCGTATATATATATCTCACGGTCATATGACAATATATACATAATACGGTCAAATTACCATACATGTATATTTTACTGTCATATGACAATAAACTCATATACGGTTAAGTAACCGTTACCTTCAAATACGGTCAAATGCACGGCCGGTTTGCTGCCGTTCAAATGACCGTTTTCTTATCATGAAATTTTTAACAGTGTAAATAAAAAATAAAGAATAATAAATCAATATTAGCTATGACCACTTGCGAACGAGAGAATAATTCTAATTCTAATCATTCAATATGCAAAGTATGTGAGAAAATTATCCCAAATTTACCTCACCAAGAAAAAAACAAGTTTTTTTTTTTTTTTTTTTTTTTTTACAAAATGTTATTAAACATCTTTCTCAATGTCATTCCAGGATAGAAATTGAATAATAATTATTAAAAGTTGTTTTTAACGATTTAACATATATGGCATTAAAGCCAGGATCTACCATCGTACCACTTGGCTAAAACTTCGAGGGGAAATTTTCTGATAAGCCCACCGTGTTTTATGCATTTTATGTGCTTAAGATCATACAATATGTTGCCAATGATGATTGGTCACTTGCGATTTTAGACGTTTTGTTAAATATCTGGAAAGATACATGAGGAATTATCCTGAAACTTCTGGAGTGTAAACAATATGATTGACGTCATATATTTCCGCGAAGATTTTTTCTCGAAACCCCATAAGGGGCCGTCAACAAATTGAAGAAAAACGAATATCTTTTGGATAACCCTGTAAAAACTAGTATTGCAAAAAGCATTCAAACTGTAGATTATGATTAAGTAGCTTATTGTAATAATTTGGGTTCATTTTTATGAATATAGCATATATACTTGAAGAGAAATTCACGTTTTTATAAAAACAGTTCCAAATTTTACCAAGTTTTTTGCTTATAAATTACAGAGTTTTTAATATAAAAACAAGTTATTTTCAGAAAATATGACAAACACAATTGTACACAATACCTTGTAATCAGAATTAAAAAATAATAAAAATTGTATGAAAAAAGAGCAGGTTTACTAAATATTGTTTCACTGCGCATGCGCGAATTCAATCAAAATATACTGTGCATAATATATTAGCTAAATGTATAGACCAACTTTTATGAAAGTCTCAAAAACATAGCTTGAAAATTCTGATAGTAATCGTCGATAGAATAAGCTCGAATTTCGGTGTTCCCAAAAGGAAGCAAAAAGATGAGGGGTTGTATCCAAATATACTAGCTTATGAAAGTTGACATAAGAATGAAGTGTCTCTCATTCTATATTTGATACAACCCCTCATCTTTTTGCTTCCTTTTGGGAACAGCGAATTTCGAGCTTATTCTATCGACGATTACTATCAGAATTTTCAAGCTATGTTTTTGAGACTTTCATAAAAGTTGGTCTATACATTTAGCTAATATATTATGCACAGTATATTTTGATTGAATTCGCGCATGCGCAGTGAAACAATATTTAATAAACCTGCTCATTTTTCATACAATTTTTATTATTTTTTAATTCTGATTGCAAGGTATTGTGTACAATTGTGTTTGTCATATTTTCTGAAAATGACTTGTTTTTATATTAAAAACTCTGTAAATTATAAGCAAAAAACTTGGTAAAATTTGGGACTGTTTTTATTAAAACGTGAATTTCTCTTCGAGTATACATGCTATCTTCATAAAAATGAACCCAAATTATTACAATAAGCCACTTAATCATAATCTACAGTTTGAATGCTTTTTGCAATATTAGTTTTTACAGAGTTATCCAAAAGATATTCGTTTTTCTTCAATTTGTTGACGGCCCCTTATGGGGTTTCGGGGAAAAATCTTCGCGGAAATATATGACGTCAATCATGTTGTTTACACTCCGGAAGATTCAGGATAATTCCTCATGTATCTTTCCAGATATTTAACAAGACGTCTAAAATAGCAAGTGACCAATCATCATTGGCAATATAGTGTATTTCAATAGCAATGTAACTAAAAATAAAATATAAAAATGTTCATCAATGCCCTGGTTTTTGCGGTAGTCGTTCCCTAACTGGACAGCAAGAATAATAAGGGGTTCTTTGATAAAGTTTTCAAAGATTTTTATTTTATATTTATTCTACTTATTTGCACTTTTCCTTTGTTTTGGACATGTTCCATTTTAATTGTAACACAAAGATTTCCTATTTATCAGAACAGATTAATGCTCTTTGTGAATCTTTAAACCAGTGAACCAGTGATTCCCAACGTGGGGCGAGGGCAAATTGATTTTGAAGGAAGAAGGCATTCTAAATTTGTTATTAACTCATTCCTTGTCAGACAGCTTTTATCTGTTTTTTTTTTTTTTTTTTTTTTTTTTTTTTTTTTTTTTTTTAGAAATAATGTTGTAGATTAAAAATAAATGCTTCCATGTTGCCAAACAAACAAACAAAAAAAAAAAAAAAACAGTTTTTTTATTTAATTTTCAAACAGTTTCTATTTAAAAAATACAACTGCAAACGGAATAATTGAGGGGATCGGGGCAAGAAAGTACCAAGCCACATTTTTCGTGAAATAAATCTAACACTGTAATCTGTTGCTTAATATTGTATATTATAATATACAACATATAATTTGTTTCTAATATCACTTGGTGGCAGCCTATGTGACAGGTTTCGTTTTTGCCCCAGATGTTTATGCGCCCAATGAAGATAGCTGATTTACAAAAAAAACTTAATAGTAATATCATTAAAGTAATGCGATATTGTTACTCAGAATATCTCAAATGTTACTAAGACATTGGCAAAAAAAAAAACTTTAGGTTACATATCTTGATTTGAGTATTTGATCGAAATTTTAAATGGAAGTATCTCAGAAGTTCAAAAATGTGGCTCGGCACTCTGTTGCCCCGACCCCTTCAATTATATGAATATTCATTATGGAAATTTAAACACCCTCTTTTAAAAAAAAAATAATTTTACAATTTTTCAGGTTAGAATTGTATCATATTTAACATAAAATATATAAAATATCTAAGCGATATGTACTATCATACCACCCATATAAAACTAATGAATCTCCAAATGGACATCGAAGAAGTTAAATGGGTAAATAGTAAATTTTTATGGCGCTGATGCAGGCTTTAAACCAGATATGCCGTGCATATATAAATATGCATCAGAACATAATCATTTAAAAATTTTAAAATCACATTATATATGATGGTCAACTAGCGATAAATGGTTAGGGAAAACCCGTTAATAGAGCAGTACTATTTTATTATGGGAAAAGATACATGGCTACTTAAAATTGATAAAAAAAAATTGAGGACCCAGAAATGCTGCTTGTGCATTGTGTTATGCATAGAGATATCTTGATGTCCAAAAACTTTCCCCTCCTTAACGAGGTACTAACTAAAGTCAGTTATTAAATGTATCAGTACGCAAAATTTGAGATTATCTTCAAGAATTTTTTTGAAGATAAAAATGATGAGGCCATAAGGCTTTAGTTTCAACTGAGATAAATTGCCGAAGAACAACAAAACTCTTATAGATATAAAGGTAAACATGTATGGCCACTTTGCAAACATAGAACTACATTAAAAACACATTTGTAGCAAAAATTTGCCTCATTTGTTAAACTACAAACTATAAAATGACTTGTCATCATGAATATTCTTTTAGGCTTACTCCATGTGTATAAGCGTTCACTTTTTAAATAATAGAAAATAAATGTTGCAGATTGGATGGTGAGGCATCATGATTTTAAAGATATTTAGGTGGGATATAGCCAAAAAAAAAAGGTTGGGAACCACTGATTTAAACCCTTTCCAAGTAGCATGTATTTTGTTGGTCCATCATTGACAGTTTGCGGAAACCGTTGTGAAATGAAAGATGAGGGAATAGTAGGGTTGGAAAATGGTTGGGAAGTGGTAGGTGCAGAGACTTCTCTAATTTGGAACGTATCTGAGCAGAATTCTGAACAGAAAACATTTGGATTATCATTGGCAAATGGTCAGCTTGCTAACTGCTACGGCAAGGCGTACATCTCTTACGGTGGGTCAATGTGGAACGATAATTAGCCAACGTTGGCCAACCTTTTTGTGCTACTTGGGTAATCCCCCCCCCCCCCGTTGTTCCAGGGTTTAAAACAAATTAGTAACTTAGGCCAGTATATCCACTTATGGTAATAAATATATAAACTCCGTATTATTTAAAAAATGCGTTTCAATCAAAAGTTTTACGTTTAAGTTTCCGCCCGTGTCCTATCAATTGAATTGTGAAATGTTGGAAAAGAAAGCTGAAATATTGTGATAGATTTCGTATGGAAGAGCTTCTGACTGATTTCATGTCATAAAGTTTCTTGCAAACAATTATTAGGAAAATTCGTTAACGTAAAAAAAAAATGCATTATTTGAATAATGCACTCTTTATCTGTTTATCTTTTCGAGTTTATGAATACAAAAAACAGGGAATCACATAAAAGAAATCATTTTAACATAAGCAATGATCTAAAATAACTGTATTGAGTCTATACTGTTTTTATTATATTTCCCAAGAAATATCAGTAAGTAGAACACATAGTGGTGTTATTGATTAGATCATAATCATTGGAAGACACATGGCTGAAAGCGTTTGTTATGAACCATTGCTATTTAGACATAAAGATTTCTTTAAAAGAACTGCAAGATATGTTAGCAGTCATTTAAACTAACAACAACACAGCAATCACTATCTATCTGTTCTTTATGTTGTGAACAAAAATATCCTCGCAAAGAAGTAGAAAAGAAGGTACACCCAGAATCTGTCAGCACTTCGAACTTCTCTCTAAGGGCTGTTATACTTCAGCAATCAGTAGTTATCGCTTTCATTTTACGAGGTGACGATTATTTGTTCTGCCCCCACCCCACCCCTTCCACCATTTGGAGTTGAAGGAACTTTCGGGTTCTGGCAACCGCTACCTTATTTTATCGTAACTCTTTTGAGTGAAAGATCGTATGCGAGGTCGTTAGTCGCATGCATTTTGTTGGTGTTTGCGAGATGCCTACCCTTCATTGCTCTGCAATTTTTCAACTCATTTCTTCGTGCAAATACTTTCTTTTTTTTTCCTTAGTGGTTTTTGCGTATGTTTACACGATACGATGAGTAATTCGGGAGCGTCAGGTACACAGAAAAAGAGTGCGATTGATGGGTTGTTTTGATTGCGATTGTAATGGTTGGCTCATCGCAACCGCGTTAGATAAGAAGCTCGCGCGGTGAAATATGCCTGAGTCAGTTTTCCTTATATTTTGATGCCGTTACGTAGATAAACATTTAGTTTTGGTAAGTGTTTGACGTTAAATTTCAAAGGATTTTTTTTTCCTATTTTAAGATTTTTTGGTTTTAATCTGTTTCGCAGTACAATACAATTCAGAAATTATCAAGAGAAAGTATACTTAAAGGCAATTTCATCCGAAATATTGATAACATTAAAAATTAAAGGCAAGAAGTGATATAAACTCTTGTCTTTTTCAAAAAATTGCTTATTGGTAAAACATCGTGATCTAATAAACTAGAAAAGAAAATGTTCCTTATCTCTGATGCTTGGAAGAAACAACCACATGACCTGGAAGCGGGCATGGATTTAATCGCGACCTACATTATACACGGCCAGCTCATGACGTTTAAAACGTCACGCGGACGGTGGATCATCTTTACACAGCGATTGGTACGATGCTTCGCGTCCATAGTTTTGTGTCAATCGCCGTGTAAAGATTGTCCACCCCGTGTGAGAACCGGCTGTGTATAACGTAGGTCGCGGTTTAATAATCCGGAATCTAGCTTTTAGCCTTAAGTTGGATGTGTCAGCGGCTGGTGAATCTGTGGTGCGGATAGACGTATGGTAGTAACCATAACCATAAGACACACAAACAAACACATATACAGTTAGGACAAAGAGAGGAAGTTAATGAGAGAGTGGAGAAAGTGAGAGATAGGTAGATGGGGGCCACAATGGCAAGCGTTCGTTTCATTGTGCTCGGCCGTGAAAACGACAGAAAAAACAATAATCCCATATTCCAAAAGGCCTATACCAATTAACAGTGCGACGAGTTTCACAAAGACTCAACAATAACAAAAGCTATTTTTTCAATATAGGAGTGTTTTTGTTGTGAGATAGAGAAAAAAAAAAGCTATAGAACGTTTAATTTAACCCAAGGTTGGTCCAACAGAATATGCAGAAGAGTTGTTTTTCATCCCTGAGTGGTACACTGCCCTCAATCGCAAATAAAGAAGGTCTGGCTATATATGCCTTAAGATAATTTAAAGCTTTCTCAGCCTCCTTTTGTAAAAGGAAATGAGTGCTAAATGAGGAAGAATCTTTTCAGGAAAAACTGGGATTCCAGTGGCAATAATTAGCTAATACCTTAACAGCAGACCTTTGGGAGTACGCAAATCCACCAGTCGTTGTCAGAATCAGGTTTAACATAAAGTTTATTAGTCACAAGTGACATCATCAAGATATGAAAAGGCACCTGTTCACTTTTCATCTCGAAATTTTCTGAAAATAAGCAATTTCATTTGAAACACCGAAAGGGAAAGTAAAAATTGGTAAAGTTTATCACCAGCCTCAAAAGTTATATAATACTTATCAGATTCTTTAATCAGTATTCGATGGTAAACATTTCGTATATCAACTGTGCTAAATATTTCATATTTCTATATTTATGAAAATCACTCTTCAGTTTTAGAAAGGGTAAGCAACTAGCATAGTAAATTTGTTTACAGTTTGGGAATGATCTGAAACCATTCTAGGTCCCCTTTTATAACAAATGCTTGTGCCCGCTAAGGAGAATTACTTGATTTAGTTGTACGTTATCTAGGTAATTTTCTGTAGCTATGTTTATTTTTATCTTCTTTAGTCTGACATCTTAGCTTAGTAACGATAGCTCTACAATCAAGCATTAAATTAGAGAACAGTCACACACGAGCTGCTAGAGTAGTTACCAATGAGCAAATTCTAATTTGCTTCTTAAATTCTACAAATTATGTTTTAGCAAGTCATAGCCAATTAGGAAATATGGGCAGAGATTTTTTAATAATTAATCCTTCTATGGTTGTATATGCTTAGTGAAGAATTATCTATAGTTATTCTACCAAAATATGGTTTTTGCTTGAATTTGACACCTTTTTTTTTTTACAAAAAAATGATTTGTAAAACTGAGTGAACTGCCAGCATCAATTAGGTCATTGAGCTTAACCCTATTTACAAGAACTTCAGTTATTGATTTTTCAAGACTGCGAAAAAATATTGCATTGAGTATAAATTGATGCAGCTAAATTGGAATCATTGTATACGTTTGGCTTTGCCTACTGTTTGGTTGCGGACTATCTTACCACATCTTCGGAACACAGCATCTTTAGCTGAGAAAACACTTCATAGATAAATATCTCAACCATAAACGAAACGTGAATGGAGCAATCACTACCAATTGTTCATCGTCGATTTTTCATCAATGTTGCCGAGCCAAAAGTTAAATATAATGCAGAATTATGTTCAATAAAAGTTAAAATTTCAGTGCAAATTCACCTTGTTTAATAACTAAAATTCATTAAGATACAACTAAATGTAAATATATTGCTTGAAGGTGCGTAAAAAACATACATAAAAACATTTAAAAGCACATTAAAGTCCTTTTAATAGGTGATTTCAATAGATCCAAAATTATATTCCGCACAAATAATCACCTGGAAGCAATCATAAGAGAGTCTCTAGAAATAATGTCTAAAAAAGAAACAGTCTGTAACGATGTATTATCATATGATATCCACGCAGTCTGGAATGAATTAATGCATCATTGATTACCTTTCCCATCCCACCTTATTTCCAAACCCTTGAAGTAAAATAGTTTATTCCGGGCAAGCAAGAAAACGCAAAGAGATAACAACTCAACTCAACTCAATTTAGTTTTTCCACTGATGATGACCGGGTTTCGGTTGAAAACGTTTTGGAATTTTTAAAAGGTTTTTAATCTGCTTTTAAATGTTTTTATGTATGTTTTTTACGCACCTTCAAGCAATATATTTACATTTAGTTGTATCTTAATGAATTTTAGAATTATGTTCATCAAGCTCTAATGCTCTTGCTTGATCAAGCGAGTTTTCTAGTGAAATTGTCGAGTTTTCCAATAGATTTTCTATAATGTGTGGGTTCTTTAAACCCCGGATGAAAGCACCACTAACATACACAATTTTATATTCTTCAGTGGTAACAGACTACATCCAAAATTATTTGTCATTTGCTTTAATTTTTTGTAATATTTTACTGTAATTTGTAAATATTCACTTATAGACTGACGCTTGTTGTATTGAAAATGCTAAATAGTCTATGGTAAATATTCCAATCTATTTATTTATGTATAGTAAATATAGAACTGTATACGAATTACTGATAAACATTCGGAGATACAAAATTTATATCATGTTGTCTAGAAATCCTATATATCATTATATTCGACCTGTTAGTTTATAATTAAATGCAAGTGAAAAAAAAGAGATGCAGGAAATACATAATGGGTGTATTAAAAATTACTGATAAGAAAAACTGATATCCAAATATGTATTAAACAAGTAATATAAAAACTTTTTTTAAGTCAATTCCTACTTAGGTCAAATAGAAATTTTTTTCCAGCGATCTACACGCTTCGCCACTGACGGTATTTATTCCTAAATTTATATCCTGCTAAATATCTTACATAAGAGAAATTTTTGAAATGTATTAAAAATTAAATAAAAAATAAATAGCTAAAATACCAAAAATTAATAGCTCGAAAAGTATTTCTCACAAAATTGTTCGACAAACTGCGTTAGAAAGGTAAAAAATTGTATTTTTTTTTATATCAATTTAAAATCTAATGATTATGCCGTTTTTCAAATATTGAATTTCAAAAATTACCAAACTTCACAATAAAGTGCCATAGCGATGTTACAGTTAACGATAATACGGTTTTTTTTTTCAAATATTAATTAATTAATTAAATTTTATTATTTAATTTTAGTTTTATACTTCATTTCTGTTCAAAAGTATACACCCACTCCACATTTATAGTCTCCTTCGCCCACGAGCCGCATGATCTTCGTCCGTGAACAGCCCCATTATCTTTTTACGTGTGAAGGTGAGACTATAAATATGGAGTGAGTCTATACTTTTGAACAGAAATGAAATATAAAATTAAAATTAATTAATTAAATCTAATTAATGAATTAATATTTTAAAAAACTGTATTAACATCAATTGTCATCCAGTACAAGTTTAAAAAAATTTATTTGAACTTGATAGGATGAATAGAAAATATTTTATTAACGATTGAAAATTTGAACAAGATATATAAATATATAGAGAGTGTGAGCTAATAGTAGGAATTGAAAAACTGATATCAAATTATTATTGTTCAAAAGAAAGGATTTCGAAAAAGTAGTTCCCATATCTTTAAGAAAAAATGCTAGATCTTGTTCATGAAAATGTTGCTCATCCTCGTATTAAACAAAATGTTAAATATTATTTCCCCTCAATATTATTGGCCTAATATGATTCAGGATATAACGCAATATATAAAGCATTTGGAAAAGTATGTCAAAAAAATATAAAAATAAGCAAAATGAGATTTGTCTTGTTACAGGCTATGTCAGCCACAGATCAACTTTATGAATGGCTTTCCATTGATACTATTGGGGTATCGATGAGAATTGAAGTTGTATTGAAAATGCTTGTAATCGTAATCGTATTTGATGGTGAAGAATTGAAGTTATTAACGAATCTTGAGTTACATAAATTAGTTTGATAGTTACTAATAATTTTTACACTTACCTTTATGAAAAGGATCGATTATCTATCGAAGTTATGTGAAGAATTTTGCTGCAATGATTTTGATGAATAAAAGTTTATATATATAACCATTAATGAAACATTACCGAAACACCAACAAAAACTATGAAATTATGAATTAGAATGTAATAATTTATTGACAACAATAGTGTTCCCCCAACACTCTGAATATAGATTCCATATACATAGTAAAAAAAAAAAAAAAAAAAAAAAAAAAAGAAGAAGAAGAAAAAGAAATTAAATTAAATTAAAAATTGAAAAAATAAGGGTGTTTCTTTTACGCAATTCAGTAATAGAGCATTTAAAGTTTATGACGTCATCAAGCCAGGAATTTATTCGAATTGCAATGCATTTTTTTATTCGAATTGCAATGCATTTTATAAATAGTTTACAAATGTTTTATTTTCATATTTCATATTATGCATAACCATGATGGGTAAGTATTACGGTGGCCCCCAACGACTAGTTTCTTTTGTTGTTCATTGGAATGTTATTTCTGATGCTTTGCGAGAAACTTTGTGTAGTTTTTGTGATTTCAAAACTGTAACTTGGGGTTACCTGATCCATGAGATGGCTACTTGGACCCAATTTTTAGGGTTTCGTTCATCTCACGAAACCCTATTACTCCCGCTCCGTTGTCTGTCCGTCACAGAGCCATTCTCAAAAACTATATAACTTATAGAGTTGAAACTTTGCGTATATAGATGAATACCAGCTGTGAAGAGCTCAAAATATTAAAATTTGAAAATTTCGTATTATTTTAATAAATAGAGATAAAAAACCAAAATTCTAACAGTCTTTCCCTATTAAATTTAAACATTTTTCGTTATAGCAGATGCCAAAAATTTAAAATCCACAATGAAATTCTTTCTACAATAATTAATTTTCTATCAGACGATTTCCACGTGAAAAATGAAAATGAAATAAAAAGTTTCACCAATTGAAAAAAAGATAAATATGAAATAAAATTGATTTACGTCATAGTGGTAATAAAACGGAAAATGTCTAAGATTTCTCAATAATACAAGGAGTATGAGTATGTGTATGTACACAAAGCAGATTACTATCACGTCATTAGAGAATTAAAAAGAAAATCTGACGTCCTATTGGAAGTTTAACGAATTTTTCAAATGTTTGAGAATAATACAAAGCGAGTATCAATATGAGTAGTAGAGAATAGCAAATATATGAGTTTGAGAAACATATTGAATCGTGATAAAAATCCGATTATGGAAATTTTCGTATATTTTAACATTTTGAAGGCGTACAATTTGTTTAATTTTGAATTTTTTTTTTTAAATATTGCATTTAGCCCGTATGACGGATATTATTATGACAGAATAAAATAGTGGGCTTCGCCCGCTATCCGGCTGGTTCAGATATTCGAAAAAACGAGAAAAATAGACCGGTAAATTTTTACTTTATCAAAAACATGACTTTTTGTTGTTGTTGTTGTTGTTGTTGCTAAATGAAATTTATTTGAATTTATTAAAGAGAGGATAAAGTGTTTTGAAAGGAATATTATAAAAACCTTTTGAGCGATCTTCGATCACACTTACCCACTTGTTTTTAATAGGTCCTGGCTGTACTATGTTATTAATTAGTGCTATTAGCTGTAGAATACTAGCAAATCACGTCAATAATTCAACATAGTAGACTCAGAGCTTACGTAGAACACTTTGTTTTGTTTTGGATTCAAAATGTAATCCAGGGTCCAACTAACCCTAATTTTCTGTACATTTTATTTTACTGAATATAGGGTTATGTTCGGAATTTTGGAGGTCGTCCGTCATTGAAACTTAATTTGAACGTCCACAATTTTACGATATAGAATAAACAGCATGATATATTACGAGGGAAAGTCATTAAATAAGTCACAAAAGATAATTAATTAATAACTTACAATGATATTCACTTCAAAACTATTTTTATTTCTCAACATATTCTCCACCAATATTTATGCACTTATATCACAATTTTATCAGTGCCCCAACACCAGCTGCTTAATATTCTTTGGGTTGCTGTCTTAGCCACATTAGGACTTCAAGTTGAACACAGGAGACAATTCAAAAATTTGGTTTGCAACTTCTTCAATATCCATCATACAGCTTCGACTTAGCCCCAAGCGATTTTCATCTGTTTAGTCCACTAAAAAAACATCTTGGAAGCAAGATGATGTTCACAGATGATGAAAAGATTCAACTTGAAGTCCTAATGTGGCTGAGACAGCAACCCAAAGAATGCTATGCAGCTGGTGTTGGGGCACTGATAAAACGGTGATATATGAGCATAAATATTGGTGGAAAATATGTTGAGAAATAAAAATAGTTTTGAAGTGAATATCATTGTAAGTTATTATTTAATTATCTTTTGTGACTTACTTAATGACTTTCCCTAGTAATTAACCAATAATATATGCAATTGTCAAGAGATAATAAATAATGATTGTCTATTAGATTCTACACACTTTTAAGATTTTGCAGGAAATTGTCCGGTCATACAACCTTTTTTATAGATAACGGTTACTTAACGGTGTGTAATTATTCTTACCAATGGGAACGCTTCATACTATAGTCAAGTAGTAGTTATTAAAAAAAAAAAAAACGGTTGAATGATTGCACAGTTTGCTGAAACTTTTAGGTAACTTTCATTACAAAAATCTACCTATTGCAGTAGTTCGGAGGAAAGCAATTCCAAAAAATTTTGGTATATTTTCACCGATCATGACCCCTAGACCTCCAAACCACCCTCCGTTCAAATATTGAATTATATATATATGTAAGTAAATGATATATAAATAGGCACTTTACTGAACCAATATGACAAATAATCGATGAACGACAAAATATGCACTTTAATTTCAACTAATAACACTTTTGGTCGAAACTATACAACAAATTTATATTACGATAATACAATCAGGCCTAACGGCTATATCCATTTTACATCTCGCTTCATAATAAAAATTAGAACACTGGCTCTTAGCCAAATCTCGCGATTCCAACCATTTATAACTCGTGCATAGTTAGTTCATTTGATAAAGTGAAGTTTCTAACCATGGGTAATAACACTAGAGAGAGAGAGTCAGTTCATATCGTTTACATGAAGTGCTCAAACTGGAATCCTACAAATCGGTCATCCTGACGTGATGGCGTCTCGACATCAGCATCTTGATTTGTTAGATTTTCTTTTCTTTCTGGATATTTCTCTCTGTCTTTAGAACCTGCATATCTAATATCTCTGTAATTTCTTTCCGGATATTGCTCTCTATTTTCAGAAGCTATATACCTATTTCTTCTAGAATGATAAGAATTTGAATAATCATCTCGTCCACTATCGGCTCCTTTAAATCCGTGATGAGAATTATTCTTATGTGATGGTTGCGAATAGCTTTGTTCATTATAACTAGCTTTGCACGATCGTCGGCCACCATAATTATAATTATTTCGACCATGATAGTAGCCTCTATTCATGTATCTAGGGGAAAATTTTGGATTGTATCTTGCTTTTGAATAAGGTGAAGCATCTTCTGTTATGTCTTGAGGTATCAAAGAATTTTCAGTCTCAAAGTTTTCAGGAATCTCAGACTTATTTTGGTAAGAATTCTCGGAACTCTGTTTCCCATATCCATATTTATTGTAATTTCTATGGTTAAATGATTGTTTAAAATATCTCTGGCCATATCTATTATTGCTTCTGTTGTAAAATGGTCTATTAAAATTTCTGTTCTTTCCCTTATAATCAAAATTCCTATTGCGATCTTTCACATATTCTTTTCTACCATGTGCAGGACTACTACTTTCACAATTTTCTTCTGGAGATGCATTCAATTCATCGGATAATCCTGTATCTTTTGTTCTATTCGGCTTATATAGTTTTATTAATTTCCTTATTTTCTTTCTGTTCACTAAATTCGTAATCTGAGTCAAATTCACCCCGTCATTTACGCAGTCGATTTTAACCATATCTTCACAACCTCGATTATCGTTGTTTATACTTGCTTCATTAATTTTTGTCGGTACTTCGTTAATTTTAATGTATCCTACTCGAACTTTGTTGCCGCTTGTTATTCTAACACTATCTTCCGTTACTTTTAACGTCATGCCTTCTACTGCTTTCCTACCTATTATTAAATCGCACTCCGCCTCTTGTACCACGTAAAATTTATCCTGGATTTCTGTTTCATCCACGTAGACTTTACGCCAGAAAAAACCTGTTGGCTTAATTTCTTCTCCACCTATGCCTGATATGTATATATTGTCTCTGGTTAGTTTTGGCGCGTTTATTGCAGTATGATATATCCTGAACTGGCGATTGAAATATCGCTTCCTGTATCAATTATTACGCTTGTTTTTATTCCGCTAATATCTAAGATTCTTCCTTTTTTTACCATTTAACATGCCCATATTAACTATTTTTCTTTGCGCGTTTTGGGTCTCATTTTGGTATTTTGTTTCTCGCCAATTTTGATTACGTTGCGGGTAAAAATTTGAATATTCTTGTTCTGTATTATTCGCCATGGCACATTTCGCACTCACGTGACCAGGGTTGCCACACGTAAAACAGATTATATGCGACTCTTTGCTTCCATAATTCATACTGTGTCTATTGTCAATTTGGCGTCTTTTCAAATTGGCGTAATCAGCCACTCGCGATCTTCTGTCATCAAAATCGCTACTTGTATCCTTAACTGATTGTTTATTGTAAACCCTTTGTGCTGTTTCGTAATTATCTAATTTATTAACTAAGTCATCAATTTTCTTTATTACTAATAACTCCTCTATGAAATGTGTTTTTGTTTCTGTAGGTAAATTATGCCTGATTTGATTAACAACAATTAATTCCGCCAAATCTTCAAAGTTATTTACGTGAAGGCCTTCAATCCATTGTTGAAAATACACCTTTATCTCATAAGCGAAATCTCGCCAATTGGCTGATGGCTCCTTTTTAGATGAGAAAAATTTCAGCCTAAATTCCTCTGGTGATAGCTTGTAGCGTTTTAGTAGTATATTTTTTATGTAACCGTAATCGTGAATTTCAGGTTCGTTTTCCCTTGTTATTATATTTATCACATCTAACGGCATTAGATTAATTAAATAATTTACCCATTCTTTTTTATCAATGCCTGTTTGCGCCATTTGCCTTTCGTACATAGATAAATATAAACTAATATCATTCGAGCTATCATATTTAGTTAATAATCTAAGCAATTCGAATTGCTTACCTGGATTTGTCCTTGGGTTATCCTCAATGTGTTCTCTTGAATTTTCTTGTATCTGCATTTTCTTGATTTCAAAATCTCTTTCGCTTTCGCGGTCTTTTTGCTCCATTTCTACTTTCCATTTTCTCTCTTCCAGTTCTGCTTGTAATTTCTTCTCTTTCTCTTTCTCTTCTCTTTCTTCTTTCTCTTTTCTACTTGCTATCACTACATCCAATCGATCTCTTATAAAATCTTCTTCGTAACTCTCCCAACTCTTGATCAGCTTTATTAGGACAGGAATTGTCGGTTTTTCTGGTGCTTCAATTCCGCATTCCTCGCAGAGGTTTATTAGATCAATTCTCTTGGCTTTATTTAAAGTTCCCATCTTTCAAAAATTGTACTTGAAGTGATACGATTACGGTTTCACCTTGCTAATTCGTAACCTAACTTTTGATACTGGCGTTTTACAATATTTTACGTTTGGTTTCCATTTCACTACTAGTGGCTCTTACTTTTAATAATCCCGGCATCCGAGCCCCCAAAAATGTAAGTAAATGATATATAAATAGGCACTTTACTGAACCAATATGACAAATAATCGATGAACAACAAAATATGCACTTTAATTTCAACTAATAACACTTTTGGTCGAAACTATACAACAAATTTACATTACGATAATACAATCAGGCCTAACGGCTATATCCATTTTACATCTCGCTTCATAATAAAAATTAGAACACTGGCTCTTAGCCAAATCTCGCGATTCCAACCATTTATAACTCGTGCATAGTTAGTTCATTTGATGAAGTGAAGTTTCTAACCATGGGTAATAACATTAGAGAGAGAGAGTCAGTTCATATCGTTTACATGAAGGACAAACTGGAATCCTACATATATATATATATATATATCTGTAACTCTCTTGTTTATGAACCGATTTGGATGTGACTGAGTATGTGTGTAGAACATACCAAGGTATCGACCGAGTTCGTTGGCCAGTTTCATCCGCAATCTTGTTTCAAAATGACGGCCAGTTAAAAAATTAATGATCGTGATACAAGGATTCCGGAGCATTTTTTGTTTTGGTTTTATCTTAAAAAATGGCAGAGATATGGCAGTTTGAAATTCTAGAGTGGCTGACATTTTGAAACAATCTGATTTTGTTATGCTGTAATTCTCATGCTGAAATTCCCATTCAAATTCAGTATTAACGCAAACTGGGATTGAATTTTCTATAATCGAGTTCCAAGCAATTTAGCTTCGGATGTTTGAATAAAATGAGTTGAATTTTTAAAAAGTCCTTCCGGCCTGTACCGGGAGGAAAAGGTAGCTTTCCTATATCTTCGTTTTAAAATTTTAGCTAATGTTACACGAAAACAGCAACTTAAAATGCAAATAAAACGTTTACAAAAGATTCGTTAATACTGAATTTGAATAAGAAATCTCATCAAAAAGTCACCTGTAAAAAATGCAGCCAAGTCTCGTAACTCATTTACCGTAAAAAGTACTGAGATCGTATAAAGCCAAGTTTAACTATCTTATTAACTCTGAAATTTTCATTTACAAATCACTCCTAGTCTCTACATCTTTAGTTAATTATTATTTTGTGACTTGGCAATTACGTAGCACGAGAATGTGATGTATATAGTTAGTCTTAATCAAATAATACTATAACATATTAAAGTGTAATAACTTCCCTGTGCGTATATAATTTGTCTTAATTAAATTATCTCATCCCATTCCATAACATAGTAAGGTGTAATAACTTCCCTGTGCTGCGTAATTGCCAAGTCACAAAATAATCCTAATAATATTATAAATCTGATTGTGTGCAAATGTTAGGCTGAAGCCAGCGTCAAAATGAAGCATTTAATTATCCTGTATCTTTGCATATAAGTTGATTATAACCCTCAAATGAATATAGGCTGGTTTTCGTTTATTTTATTTCAATATTTTTCTTAAAAATTAAAATTTTCATTATTTTCATACAGAATAAACGGACATTTTTTCGTATATTTTACAATGGTTGGTGGGTTTGGTTGGTTTGGCCCAAAGGGCCCGGTTTTGCAGCTTTTTTTAAAATGGTTAAATTTATTTTACCGTTGCTAATACTTTATCGTTGCCAATATAAAATAAAACCCGTGAATAATAATTTTTAATCAACAATTTATTTTCAAGTGAAAATTTTCTACGTGAAAAATGAAAATGAAATGAATTATTTAAGAATTAAACAGAATATGAAATGATGTCATATTAGAAATAAAACGTGCGTTTTCAAATATTTGATAATAATACAAAGTGCATAAATACGAGTAAGTATGGAAAGCAAGCGAATATGATGTCATATATAGAAAAATAAAACAGATTTGTTTTGATGTTGAAATAAAATGATCTTGGGTTATCAAATTATTTGTGATTAATTTCTCTTTTTTTTCTTTTTCTTTTTCTCATGAAAGGAATTATTTTAAATGTACGTAATATATGTATTTTAAATGTATGTGTTATAAATTAAAGTTCTGTGTTTTAAATGAAATGAGTGAAAGATTTATATTTTTAATGAATTCAATACGAATGATGGGATAGGTTGGCGATTTATCGTCTGCACACGGCTAACATAAAGATACCATATTTTTAATTTAAATTATAAAAAGTAAAAAAAAAAAAAAAATTGGATGGCAAATGTCAATGATATGCATCGCAAAATTATCCGTATCGAAAATCAGAAAATCTTAATAAAAATAACTATATTTTTTAAAAGAAAGTTGCTTTTCTCATAAAAGCTAAAGATTTAATATGATTGTGTAGAAGTAACAGCATTTTCCCTCTATCATTTTCCCACAATCGAAAACACATTTGTAAATCGTCGTTTCGAACAGGAATTTAATTTTACATTTCTTTTAGTTTTAAAATAGGAAAAACTTTTTTTTTTTTATTTTAAATATAGCTTTTTTTAAAGTTGTTTCATTATAGATTTTTGTAAAGTCTTGCAGGATAAGAAAAATTGCATAGATTTTAAAGCAATGTTTAAGTAAAATTACAATATTTTTTAAACTTAAAAAACAACAATGTTATCGAAAAGAAAATCGATTTTACCAACAAATTCGCGTAATGTAAAAGCAAAGAAGAAATAAAAAAGTAATGAATCTTTTCTTCCAGCCGAATTGTGTAAACTTGAACAAGCCGATCGTGCCAATTCATAACATTATAAAATGTGAAAGCGCGTTCTATATAGTAGAATTTTTTTTACATATAGGTAGAAAATTTCCGGGAATAGGAAGGTTAGGGGTCTGTAATTAGACCCATAGTCAATTTGCTTTTTTTTTTTTTATCAAGTGAAATTTGGCGCAAAATTAAATACATTGTTGAAACCAGATTTGTTTTTTGCTTGGTAAACACTTAATGATATTTTAGATGATCATTTCCCCGCTCACCTTTGATGCCAACTATGACTGTAAAACATATTAAAAAATATTAGCCGATAATTTTCTAATTTTCTTGTTGCTTCATGATGTAAATAGACATCCTGGTTCATACTTTAAACCTGAATCGGTCATGCCATTGTCGTTCAATTTTTATTCCTAATCCTAACCCTAATCGTATCCTATCCTAATCCTGATAATAACTTTAAAGAACATTCTTTGACACGAATATGTAAATTAAATCAATATCCATAAATGGAATGAATAGAAAATAGAATAAATAGAAATGACAAAATAAAATAACAAGAAAGTACATTTATTCGACACCTAACCCTAGAGAAAGCGTAAAAAATTTCAAGCGCATGAAATAAATTAAAGTAATCCTATATATACTAACAAAAATATGTAAATTTAGATCATCAGATTTGTGTCGTCGGTATTTATTTGCTTATAGTGTTCTTGACGCGATAGAGAAAATATCGAGGTTAAATTGGGCAGAATTTAAAGTTTATTTTTCTAGCAACCTTTATTTGCATTTTAGAATCGCATCAGATTGTTATATCTTTGTGAAATATCTATCAATGTATAAAATCCACAAGCAGTTTGTTCACTATTTACACCACTTAGCGTGAAGCACTTAATTTAATATGTACATAAACAAGATAATGTAGTAAGAAATATATAACATATGTCTATGCAAATAAACAATATAAATGCCCATTTAGCAATGCACGCATATACAAATTGTACACCAAATAGCACCTAAAATGCACTGTTGTATAGAAGAATTCTGCCAGTGTTGTTTTTCGTTTTACGAAGAGGAATTCCTCGATTTTCACGATTTTACTGGGTCCTCCTTTTTTCATTAGTTGCAGTTTCATTTTCGCGATTTTATATATTATTTGGCATGAAATTTCACTTTTTTAAGACTGGGTTATGTCAAGGCCCCTATAGCAAAGAAATACCGTATGGTCTCCTATAAAATGTGATAAAGCTTTGGTTAATTATATATGTTGTTAATTATCAAGTGAAATGTTTTGCTAAATTAATGCATTTATTCTTTTTTTAATGTTACGTGAACGAAGTCACGGGTAACAGCTAGTAATTAACTAAAGATGTAGAGACTAGGAGTGATTTATGAATGAAAATTTCAGAGTTAATAAGATAGTTAAACTTGGCTTTATACGATCTCAGTACTTTTTACGGTAAATGAGTTACGAGACTTGGCTGCATTTTTTACAGGTGACTTTTTGATGAGATTTCACTTCTTTTTGTAAGTAATCCTCCTTTTCTTGATTTTGGGTTCTTTTTGGAGATCATCCACTGATTTTCGCTAAGCCCACACTCTGTGCCTATTATTTACAGGTATCAAAAATTTGAAGCTTTAGTTTCGTTTGCAAAGTACTGTAAATAAAAAGAGATTTCAGGTTCCTAGGCAAGCACTAAGTTATGGGAGGGGGAGTGTCAAAAGTACTCTCAATTGCTTCCAGGATAGGTGCTATCCATCTGAGATATTACTCGCAGCCCTAGATATTTGATATTTAACATAAAATTACTTTTTAGTATAAAAAGAAAGCCAAAATTTAAATTTCCGGAAATTTCCAATAAATCAAACTATATTCCTTTTTTCGATGGTTTTTTTTTTCGTTTTTTTTAGTCTTTTTTATATTATTTACGGATTTTTTAATTTTTTCTTACTTTGTGTACTAAACCCTGCCTTTCTGCCAAATGTCAAGCTTCTAGGACTACAAAATCAAATTATTTTCAAATTTTCGACTTTTTATAAATTTATTGATTTTTCGATTTTAATTCTAAGTTACCTGATTGTCATGCCAATATAGTATTTATTTGATCCGTCTTCTTAGGATCATTTAGGTTCAATTTAGAGATAAATCAAGTGAATCTTAGAGTCACCATGATTTTATTTAGAAAGGACTATCAAGCCATAACCAGCCAGTAATGTCGGGAGGGTAGGGGGAGCTGTGAAAATTTTTGTGGGGCTAACATCATTTAACAATCCATATTTCATATGTGAAGTAAATAGAGTACAATCTGTGAAAGAAAACAAACCTGTCTATAAAGAAATCGCCTATATCATAGCCAGTCTATAGCGGAACTTTTCTATAACGAAATTCGTAAACGAAAGAAAAGAAAACCATAATCCGGCGGAAATAACATAAAACAATTAGGGGCGTTGTACTAGCTAATAAGACAATTATCTTAAAACTAATGTTTCTAGCAGTACAAAATCAAATTGTTTTCGAATTTTCGATTTCTTAAAGATATTTCGATTTTATTTTCGAATTTAACGAATATTTTAATTGTTCCTTTTATTGAATAGTAAATACTACCTTTACACCAAGATTTAAATTTCTAAGACTACAAGATAAAATTATTTTCAATTTTTGATTTTTTCGAATTTTTTTTTATAATTTTCTGGATTTTTTAATTTTTTCTTATTTTGTATCCTTATTACAAATTTCAAGTTTCTAGCGCTACAAAATCGAATTATTTTGAAATTTCCGATCTTTTTCGAGTTTATTCTTTTTACAAATTTATTGTGTTTTTAATTTCCTTTTTCAGTATCCTAAACAATAAGTTTACGCCGAATTTTACGTTCTAAAGCTACAAAATCGAATTTTTTTCAATTTTTCCAATTTTCGAATTATTTTTTTCGAATTTTACAGATTTTTTATTTATTTCTTTTTTTTGTATCCTAAATACTACCTTTATTCCAAATTTTAAATTTCTAGCTTTACAAAATCGAATTATTTTCAAATTTTCGTTTTTTTTTCGATTTTTTTATTTTATTTTAATTTTTGTTGTGTTTTTAATTTTTTCTTTTTCTGAATTCTAAACACTACCTTTACACCAAATTTTCAGTTTCTAAGACTACGAGATCATATTATTTTCAATTTCTCTCTTTTTCTTTCTTTCTTTCTATTTTTTTTTTTTTTTTTTTTTTTTTTTTGAAATTTTCGATATATTTTTTTAATTATCCATATTTTTTAATGTTCCCTTATTTAGTATCTTAAATATTACCTTTATTCCAAATTTCAAGTTTCTTAGCGCTATGAAATCGAATTATTTTCAAAATTTCCTTATTTTTCGATTTCTGTCGATTTTTTTATTTTATTTTCGAATTTTATTGCGTTTTTATTTTAACTTATTCTGAATCCTAAACACTATCTTTACCGCGAATTTTAAGTTTCTAAGGCCAAAAAATCAAATTATTTTAATTTTTTTCAATTTTTTTCGAAATTTTCGTACTTTTTGATTTTTTTTTTCGAATTTTCTGGATTTTTTAATTTTTCCTTATTTTGCATCCTAAATACTACCTTTATTCCGAATTCCAAGTTTCTAGCGCAACAAAATTGGATTATTTGAAATTTTTCGATTTTTTTCGATTTTTCGATTTTATTTTCAATTTTTTTTTGTGTGTCTTTGATGTTTTCTTTTTCTGAATTCTAAATACTACCTTCACATCAAATTTTAAGTTTTTAAGACTACAAGATCGTGTTATTTTCAATTTTCAATTTTGTTCGATTTTTTTGAATTTTCGAATGTTTTTTTTTTTTTTTTTAATTTTTCGGATTTTATAATTTTTCCTCTTTTTGTATCCGAAACACTAGCTTTATTCCAAATTTTAAGTTTCTGTGGCTGCGGGATCTACCCAATCTTTTTGATAACTCGAGAATGAGTGAGTGTGTGAGTGACAAAAAATCGAAACTTTGAGTTCATATATCGTCTGCACTAATTTATGGGTATTTTTTTAATTATCCATATTTTTTAATTTTTCCTTATTTAGTATCTTAAATATTACCTTTATTCCAAATTTCAAGTTTCTAGCGCTATGAAATCGAATTATTTTCAAATTTTCCTTATTTTTCGATTTTTTGATTTTATTTTCAAATTTTATTGCGTTTTTTATTTTAACTTATTCTGAATCCTAAACACTATCTTTACTGCGAATTTTAAGTTTCTAAGGCTAAAAAATCAAATTATTTTAATTTTTTCAATTTTTTTTCGAATTTTTGAAATTGTTTTTTTTTTTTTCGAATTTTCCGGAATTTGTAATTTTTCCTTATTTTGCATCCTAAATACTACCTTTATTCCGAATTCGAAGTTTCTAGCGCAACAAAATCGGATTATTTGAAAATTTTCGATTTTTTTCGATTTTTCGATTTTTTCAATTTTGCTTTCGATTTTTTTGGTGTTTTTGATGTTTTCTTTTTCTGGTTACTAAACACTACCTTCAGACCGAATCTTAAGTTTCTAAGACTACAAGATCGTATTATTTTAAATTTTAAATTTTGATTTAATTTGTTGAATTTTCGAATGTTTTTGTTTCGAATTTTCCGGATTTTATAATTTTTCCTTTCTTTGTATTCTAAACACTTCCTTTTTTCCAACTGTCAAGTTTCTAGGGCTACGGGATCTACCTAATCTTTTTGATGACACGTGAACGAGTGAGTGAGTGAGTGACAAAAAATCGAATGTTTGTGTTCATATATCGTCTGAACTAGAAAATACAGAAAGTTGTAATTTTAAATTTTGGTCCTGTGTGCCAAATACTCTAGAAAAACGAAGTTTCAAATTTTTGGGATACTCCAGCGTGGAGATATGGGGGGGTCAAAAGTGCCCTGAGTTGCTTCCAGAAAAGTATGCTTACGGCTGTCCTCTCTCGACTTGGCGGAGGCACTGCCGTGCCTCCAGATTATCTTAAAATCTATCTAAAACAAACTATCCCCATCCTGTGGGATTTGTTTTTCAATGTTTTACTTTATTTAATGCAAAACATAGATTGCATCCGACAACTCCGGTGATGGACACACAGCGACATCTCGGAGGCCCCGCCTGTACCGGCAGGAAAAGGTAGCTTTCCTATATCTTCGTTTTAAAATTTTAGCTAATGTTACTCGAAAACAGCAAGTTAAAATGCAAAGAAACCGTTTACAAAAGATTCGTTTACACTGAATTTGAATAAGAAATTCGCCAAATTATTGAGCTATAGCCAAGTTGGCTTCATTTATGAAGACTTATTTTTGTCGCCAAATTTGGCGAGATTTCGCCAATTGTCGCCAAGTTTGGCGAGAATTTGGCGCTAATGGATATGAATATATAGTTTTATGCGTATGATTGGGAAAATGATTACAACAATGAAAGAAAATAATTTGCGAGAAATCGCGTTCACTAAAACTTATAAATTTATATTAAAATCATTAAAATTACAGACATTACAATACACTTTCATAAAACATTAAAAACATATTAAAATTGGACGTTTCGGATTTACATGGAAAATCCCTCTTCAACAACAACATTTCACTTAGCGTAAATCATAGTTCAAAAATATCAACAAATAGAAAATGCAACGTATCAAAATTTCGAAGTCAAAGTTACAGTTATAATAACACGGAGTATTCATTCGGGATTGCACCTGCTTGACCATTATTGACCACAAATTAATCGTTGGTTTTACTTACCCATCATACGTAGTATAGGGTAAGTCTTGTAATCGTTTTGAAAATCGAAAAATTTTTTTTGACGGATTTACACGTTTCAGACACTGGAGATTCCGAAAAACATATTTTTAGAAAAAAATTTTTGCCGTCCGTCTGTGTGTCTGTGTGTCTGTGTGTGTGTGTGTCTGTAAACGCTCTATCTCCCGAAAAAATTGAGATAGAGACTTGCAATTTGGTATGTACTTAGTATGTAATAATGGGAAGAAGCCTATTTCATTTCAATAACCTCGATTAACCGGAACAATTTTTTTCGGACTCTCGAAATATTCGTTCTGATGAAAGGTATATAAAAATTTTCGAAATTGTATATTTTAAGAAATGAATATAAAAGACAATAAAAAAACATAAATTTTGAATAAAGCATGAAGTCGATCGGATAATTAGTTGCCCAGATATTTGGAATCCTGTTTTCCGCACTCTTCGATTTTTCATGACCCTGTATTTCATCCAAATTTCACTTCAAAGATATATTTTAATTGGAAATTTGACGCTTAATCAGATGCAATAAACCGCTAGTTAATAGGATTATTATTTTTGGAGTTATAAGGAAAAACCTCTTTCAAGCAATTCAGTAATCGAGCCTTTAAAGTTTGTGACGTCATCAAGCCACGATTTTATTTGAATTGCAATGCATTTTATAAGTAGTTTACACGTTTTTATTTTAATATTTTACATTATGCATATCCATGATGGGTAAGTATTACGGTGGCCCCCAACGACTAGTTTTGTAATGTGCTGTTTTGTTTCAAAATGTCAGCCACCCTAGAATTTCAAACTGCTCTATCTCAGCCAATTTTTAAGATAGAGGTAAAACAAAAAATGCTCTGGAATCCTTGTATCAAGTCCTAACACCTAATTAAAAAATAAACTTGATTTTTTAACTTTTTTGTATATTTATTTTAGTTTTAAAATTTTCCGTGGCCACCATCTTGAAACAAGATGGCGGACCAAGCTGGCCAACGAACTCGGTCGAGGCATTGGTGAGCTTAATACACACAATTAGTTTTATCCAAATTAATTTATAAATACGAGCGTTATCGTATCAAATTATTTTCATTTTTTCAATTTTTTTCGAATTTTTTTTTTTTCGAATTTTCTGGATTTTTTTAATTTTCCTTTTTCTGTATCCTCAATACTACCTTTATTCCTAATTTGAATTTTCTAGCGCAACAAAATCGGATTGTCTTCAAATTTTCATTTTTTTTCAATTTCTTCGATTTTTTCAATTTTGCTTTCGATTTTTTTGGTGTTTTTGATGTTTTCTTTTTCTGGATGTTAAACACTACCTTCACACCAAATCTTAAGTTTCCAAGACTACACGATCGTATTATTTTCAATTTTCAATTTTGATGGAATTTGTTGAATTTTCGAATGTTTTTTTTTCGAATTTTCTGGATTTTATAATTTTTGCTTTCTTTGTATCCTAAACACTACCTTTTTTCCAAATGTCAAGTTTCTGGGGCTACGGGATCTACCCAATCTTTTTGATGACGCGTGAACGAGTGAGTAAGAAGTGACAAAAAATCGAATGTTTGAGTTCCTATATCGCCTGAACTAGAAAAGACAGAAAGTTGTAATTTTAAATTTTGGTCCTGTGGGCCAAATACTCTCTATAATTGAAGTTTAAAATTTTTGGGATACTCCAGCGCAGAGATATGGGGGGGTCAAAAGTGCCCTGAGTTGCTTCCAGAAAAGTATGCTTACGGCTGTCCTCTCTCGACTTGGCGGAGGCACTGCCGTGCCTCCAGATTCACCAAATTATTGAGCAATAGCCAAATTGGCTTCATTTATGAAGATTTATTTTGGTCGCCAAATTTGGCGATATTTCGCCAAATGTCGCCAAGTTTGGCGAGAATTTGGCGCTAACGGATATGAATATATAGTTTTATGCGTTTGATTGGGAAAATTATTACAACAATGAAAATTTTTGTAATGTGCTGTCTTGTTTCAAAATGTCAGCCACCCTAGAATTTCGAACTGCTCTATCTCAGCCGTTTTTTGAGATAGAGGTAAAACAAAAAATGCTCTGGAATCCTCGTTTCAAGGCCTAACACTGAATTAAAAAATAAATTTGAATTTTTAACTTTTTTGTATATTTATTTTAGTTTTAAATTTTTAATTGGCCGCCATCTTGAAACAAAATGGCGGACCAAGCTGGCCAACGAACTCGGTCGAGACATTGGTGAGCTTAATACACACAATTAGTTTCATCAAAATTGATTTATAAATACGAGCGTTATCGTATGACATAGGTCAGATATATATATATATATATATGGAGATATATATATATATATATATATATATATATAAATCAACATTTGAACGGAGGGTGGTTTTGGGGTCTGGGGGTCATGATCGGTGAAAATATATCGAAATTTTCCGGAACTGCTTTCCTCCGAACGGCTGCAATAGGTAGCTTTATACTTTTTTGTATTGAAAGCTACCTAAAACATGGACTGTGAAAGCTACCTTTTCCTTATTCCGGTATTGGTCGGAAGGACATTTTAACAGTGCAGAGTTCTTGTTTCATTCAAACGATTAAAGGCGACGACAGTTTAGAGTCAGTTTTTTCATTCAAACATTCAGTTTAATTGCAGTTTATTTAACATTGCTGTACAATATAAATTGCAAGAAATAAGTATATATAGTAGACTCCCTCAAATCCGCAACTCTAAAATACGCAAATTGTTTCAGGTGTAAACAGTGAAACTTACAGTTAAGATGTAAGGGAGAAATTCAAGATGATTTTTTTTTTAATCATTTAGTACAAATTTTAATATTTAATTCTGGTTAATATCATTGTACTCATGTTTTCTCATGAAGGAAGTATAAACTTATTTCCGAAAATATTCAATATAGCACTGATATCATAGTGGTGATCGTGATCTTTTTATCAAATACATTTATGTATTAATCAAGCTTTTTTGGTTATTAAATCTATCTAAACATGAAATAAAATTTCGTTATTTTACAGTTTTGATCTATGTAAGTTATTAGTGTACCTTTATGAAACGAGTTTCATTGAATAATTCAAGAAAAATTTATTTCATCATTATTATGCCTATTTAGTCATGCATTACTAATTATTTATTTGACCTTTATTTTTAATGTTTTAATTATTTATTTAATATTTTAATTTTTAATTTTTTTATTATTTTACTTAATTATTTTCATTAATTATTTTAATGTTTTGCGTTGTTGTAAGCATTCATTATAACTTTTAGTGCATTATTACATTCAAATTACTGTTCAAAAAATGTAAACAAAATAGTGACCAGAAATCCGCAAAAGTCTGAAATCCACACAACATCTAGTTCCACGGTGTGTGGATTTGAGGGGGTCTGTATTATTAGACAAGAAAATATTCCATTTTTAAGAGATAAATATTTTGTCTTCTTTCGCTTCAACGGGGTTCTTTTTTCATTCAAATGATTCTGTCAGTATCAATCTCCAAGTATAAAATACTTTGTTACACATTTTAAACAATCACGATGATACCTGAAGCACTCCAGCTTTCAAAACACAACACAACTCCGATTTTTTTTTAAATATTCATGTTTATATATTAAAAAGGCATGCGCCTTGCTTGACACAGAAACTTAAATTTAACCTCCAACATTCTAATGTTTAAACTGAACAAATGGTAATTTCAGTTTGTTTTATTTAGCTGTATAATATATATATATATATATATATATATATATATATATATAAGTATATGATATATAAATAGTCACTTTACTGAACCAATATGACAAATAATCGATGAACAACAAAATACGCACTTTAATTTCAACTAATAACACTTTTGGTCGAAACCATACAACAAATTTACATTACGATAATCCAACAAGGCCTAACGGCTATATCCATTTTTTACATATCTCGCTTCATAATAATAATTAGAACACTGGCTCTTAGCCAAAGCTCGCGATTCCAACTATTTACAACTCGCGCATCAAAGTCATGGATAATAATAGAGTGTCAGTTCAGTGTCAGTTCATTTGAGGATCATTTACGTGAAGTGTTTCAACTGAAAACCTACAAATCGGTCATCCTGACGTGATGGCGTCTCGACATCAGCATCTTGATTTGTTATGTTTTTTTTCATGCCTAACAGTTATTTTTTTGAGATTTTTATTTCTTTCTGAGTATTGCTCTCTGTCTTTAGGATCAGCATATCTAATATCTCTGTGATTCCTTTCCGGATATTGCTCTCTATATTTAGAAACTACATAACTATTGCTTCTAGAATGATAAGAATTTGAATAAGCATCTCGTCCACTATAAGCTCCTTTAAATCCATGATGAGAATTATTCTTATGTGATGGTTGTGAATATCTTTGTTCATTATTACTAGCCTTGTACGATCGTCGGCCACCATAATTATAATTATTTCGACCATGATAGTAGCCTCTGTTCATGTATGTAGGGGAAAATTTTGGATTATACCTTGTTTTTGAATTAGGTGAAGTATTTTCTGCTATATCTTGAGGTATCAAAGAATTTTCAGTTTCAAAGTTTTCAGAAATCTCAGATTTATTTTGGTAAGAATTCTCGGAACTCTGTTTCCCATATCCAAATTTATTGTAACTTCGATGGTTAAATGACTCTTTAAAATATCTCTGGCCATATCTATTATTGCTTCCGTTATCAAATGGTCTATTAAAATTCCTGTTCTTTCCCTTATGATTAAAAATCCTATTGCGATCTTTCACATAGTCTTTTCTACCATGTGCAGGACTACTACTTTCATAATTTTCTTCTGGAGATGGATAGTCAACATTCCATTCATCGGATAATCCTGTATCTTTTGTCCTATTCGGCTTATATGGTTTTATTAATTTCCTTATTTTCTTTCTGTTCACTAAATTCGTAATCTGAGTCAAATTCACCCCGTCATTTACGCAGTCGATTTTAACCATATCTTCACAACCTCGATTATCGTTGTTTATACTTGCTTCATTAATTTTTGTCGGTACTTCGTTAATTTTAATGTATCCTACTCGAACTTTGTTGCCGCTTGCTATTCTAACACCATCTTCCATTACTTTTAACGGTATGCCTTCTAATGCTTTTCTACCTATTATTAAATCGCAGTCCGTCTCTTGTACCACGTAAAATTTATCCTGGATTTCTGTATCGTCCACGTAGACTTTATGCCAGAAAAAACCTGTTGGCTTAATTTTTGCTCCACCTATGCCTGATATGTATATATTGTCTCTGGTTAGTTTTGGCGCGTTTATTGCAGTATGATATCTGGAACTGGCGATTTAAATATCGCTTCCTGTATCAATTATTACGTTTGTTCTTATTCCGCTAATATCTAAGATTCTTCCTTTTTTACCATTTAACATGCCCATATTAACTATTTTTCTTTGCGTGTTTTGGGTCTCATTTTGGTATTTTGTTTCTCGCCAATTTTGATTACGTTGCGGGTAAAAATTTGAATATTCTTGTTCTGTATTATTCGCCATGGCACATTTCGCACTCACGTGACCAGGGTTGCCACACGCAAAACAGATTATATGCGACTCTTTGCTTCCATGATTCATACTGTGTCTATTGTCAATTTGGCGTCTTTTGAAATTGGCGTAATCAGCCACTCTCGATCTTCTGTCCTCAAAATGTCCGCTTGTATTCCTAACTGTTTGTTTATTGCAAACTCTTCGGGCCGTTTCGTAAATATCCAATTTATTAACTAAGTCATCAATTTTCTTTATTACTAATAATTCCTCTTCAAAATGTGTCTTCGTTTCCGCAGGTAAATTATGTCTGATTTGATTAACAATAATTAATTCAGATAAATCTTCAAAGTTATTTACTTGAAGACCTTCAATCCATTGTTGAAAATACACCTTTATCTCATAAGCGAAATCTCGCCAATTGGCTGATGGCTCCGTTTTAGATGAGAAAAATTTCAGCCTACACTCCTCTGGTGATAGCTTGTAGCGTTTTAGTAGAATATTTTTTATATAATCACAATCGTGAATTTCAGGTTCGTTTTCCCTTGTTATTATATTGATGACATCTAACGGCATTAGATTAATTAAATAATTTACCCATTCTTTTTTATCAATGCCCGTTTGCGCCATTTGCCTTTCGTACATAGCTATGTATAAACTGATATCATTCGAGCTATCATATTTAGTTAATCTAAGCAATTCGAATTGCTTACCTGGATTTGTCCTTGGGTTATCCTCAATGTGTTCTCTTGAATTTTCTTGTATCTGCATTTTCTTGATTTCAAAATCTCTTTCGCTTTCGCGGTCTTTTTGCTCCATTTCTACTTTCCATTTTCTCTCTTCCATTTCCATTTCCATTTTCAGTTTATTTTCTTCAATCTCTGCTTGTAATTTCTTCTCTTCTCTTTCTGTTTCTGCTTGTAATTTCTTCTCTTTCTCTTTCTTCTTTCTCTTTTCTACTTGCTATCACTACTTCCAATCGATCTCTTATAAAATCTTCTTCGTAACTCTCCCAACTCTTGATCAGCTTTATTAGGACAGGTATTGTCGGTTTTTCTGGTGCTTCAATTCCGCATTCTTCGCAGAGGTTTATTAGATCAATTCTCTTGGCTTTATTTAGAGTTCCCATCTTTCAAAAATTGTACTTGAAGTGATACGATTACGGTTTCACCTTGCTAATTCGTAACCTAACTTTTGATACTGGCGTTTTACAATACTTTACGTGTAGTTTCCATTTCACTACTAGTGGCTTTTACTTTTAATAATCCGGGCATCCGAGCCCCCCAAAATGTAAGTATATGATATATAAATACCCAGGTAGCACCAGACGTTTTTATAGCGTTGAAAATAAGTCAGCACTGTTGAAAATTGGTTAAGTTGTTTTATGTCCGTTGAAAAATATACTTTATATCGCAATATTTTCGACCAAAGAAATTGGAAATTTAATTCGTCATAGAAATGACTTTTAAAAAACGTTGTTCTATGGTTACGATATTTGCGTTACTCCTCTCGACGTTTTAAAATAAGTCTTTTAATCGTTTTCTGTTTTCCTTTGCTTCATCCCGAAAGAGTGATTTTTCAACGAAGTAATAGATATTTTTCCTAACTGAAAAATTCGTTGAAACAACGTTGGATCTTTCTTACTTATTTCGCGCCAACTGTTCAGTTTTTATGAACTTCAGAATCAGAAGTTTTTAGATGTAGGGTAAAAACCTACCATAACTTTATCACAAAGTAAAGTTTATTTACAGTTCTAATTTGTACACTCGTACACTCGTTTGTTTTAACTCACAAAACTATACACAGCAATACTTATGGCGTAATAATATATATTAAATTTCTCAAAATAAAAGAAATAGAATCTCAAAGCCATTTAACTGCGTATTAACCAAAAAAGGAAAACATGAACACAAGACTGTTGCCATCGGCAACGTAACTTACAAAATATCAAAAACAAAGATAATAATCATGTAGAGTTTTAACCCAACATCCTCCCACCTAAGTTAAATTTTAACATAAAAGTTAACTTACAATTAATAATAGTCACAATTACAATAGCAAAATTATATAAATAGTTCACAAGTCCAGTCTATGAGGCATTTTAATGATACGGCCACTTCTAGTTTTCCTTGCCTCCTCAGAAGATTCAATATTGCAGTCAATTGATTGACTGGCTATTGATTTCTCACTTAATTTTGTACCTGCCAATTTTTCTCCAACTAGAAACGACTCTGATGCTGACACTTCTAAAGGATAGAGACGTTGTAGCGGTCTAAGCAACTCACCCCTCGCAGTTTTTAGTCTCACAAGTCTTGTAACACCATCTTTCCCGGGGATTACCTCGATTATTTTCCCAAGTGGCCAACTGATACGTTTTGTATTGTCGCTTCCAATTAAGACAACGTCACCAACCGCTACTTTGGCAGCTCTTTTATGTTCTGGTCTCTGAAGTAGAGCTCCCAAGTATTCCGATCGAAATCTATTTCTTAAGGCCTCTTGTAAATTTTGACGATACTTAACACGTTGGTTAAGACTCCGGTGATCAATTCTATCACAGTCAGGAACACCACTCACTTTGATATCTTGTAGGAACATTGAAGGAGTCAATGGAACAAGCTCTGCGTCGTTATCTGCGACATACGTCAACGGTCCTGAATTGATTATGGATTCGCAATCACACAGCACCGTCGTCATTTGTTCGTAAGTTAAAGAAGATCGGCCCAGTACTCTTCTCAACAATTTTTTAAGAATAGCGACCAGTCTCTCCCACCAACCACCCCACCAAGAGGCAGTCGGTGGGTTGAATTTCCACTTAATAGGATGAAGAGCAGTGTCACTTACAATAAGGTTCCAATCCAGTGCACTTATCAGATTTGAAGCACCCACAAAATTGGAGCCATTGTCACAATAGATAGTGCTGCATCGTCCTCTACGGGCTACGAACCTGCGCAAAGCTAGTAAAAAGGAAGGTGTAGATAAATAATCCACTAATTCAATGTGTACTGCCCGGTAGACGGCACATGTGAATAGACAAACCCAGGATTTCTTATTATCTCTGAGAAACAGTGGCCCCGCCAAGTCAACTCCACAGATCTCAAATACAGCAGCGTCTCGTATACGGTCCTCTGGAAGAGATGGAGTGAGAGTATCGAGCTTTTTTACAGAATGTCTCCTACAAACAATACATTTGGATAAGATGGAGCTCACTGTCTTCCTACCATGCAGAATCCAGAATCTCTCTCTTAAAATGTTAAGCAGCATTTGAGTCCCAGCATGAGGATATTTTTCATGATAGTATATCACTATACGCTTTACAACTTCATGTTGAGATGGTAAAATTGCAGGCATTATAAAATCTTCACTATCTTGTCGATACAAAAGTTTTGTTTTCAATCGGATAATATCGTTTTTATCCTTGAAAGCTCCCAGAGTTTTTAACTTTTCATCCTTTTCATTAACGAAGCTTTCTTTCTGTATTATTCTGATAACTCTATACTCAGCTACAGAAATTTCTTCGGAATCAAGGTTACCATATTTTCTACTACTTCTCGGAATACGACTATTATTGATGAATCGAAGTAGCCAGGCAATAATTCTTACAGTTTTGTTGTAGTTCGAAAACTTATGGATAAAGGAACTGTCTATATTTTGAAGGTTCACCATAGATGATACTATTTCCTTTCTCTTTTCCTTTAACACTTCTTCTTCATTTACTGAGAATTCTGATCTAGGCCATTCATCAGATGGGTAATACAGCCAAGGAGGACCTTTCCACCACTCTGTCTCCAATAATTGTCGAGCGGAACAACCTCTGGAGGGTAAATCCGCTGGATTGATCGACCCAGGTACATAATACCAATTTTCTGGTTTACTCACTAATCTAATTTCTCGCACTCTGTTATACACAAATGGTGTCCAGTTTTCGCTACCCTTTATCCAATATAATGCGTTACTGGAGTCAGTCCAAAAGAAGGTGGGAATATCTCCTAATTTTAAATCTGCTATAACTCTTTGCCACAGTCGGGTACCAATAGTGCACGCTAACAACTCTAACCGAGGAATTGTAATAGACTTCAGCGGAGCTACTTTAGATCGTGCTTGAACTAGTTGACATGAAGTTAAGTTCTTACTTTCACTCCTTAAATATATGCAGGTAGCATAAGCTACTTTGCTCGCATCACAAAAGACGTGTAAACTTAAATTGCAGGTATCATCAGGGTCTTTTATTAAGCATCTAGGTATAGTAACTTCTTTTAGTAGATCCAGCTGTTTTCTCCACTTTTTGAATTTTTTAGAAATTGCTGATGGCAGCTCTGCATCCCAAGTTGTTTTCATTTCACACAGTTCTTGTAACATTAATTTCGGATATAAGGTCACTGGACAAGTATAACCAATAGGGTCAAAAATTTTGTGGACTTCTGACAATATTTTTCTTTTAGTAACAGGTCCATTATCTTCACAAACTTCTTTTAAATTTACAGAAAGAGTATCTGAGTTCAAGAACCACTGCAGGCCTAATACTGGGACAACTTTATTTTTTGTACAAGAAGCCTCTTTTGTTGAGGAATGGGGATAATTGTGCTCCCACCCTCTAAGGTCAAACTTCCTTTCTGACATAATATCTGTAGCTACTTTAATGAATTCATGCAATTCTGTCTCCGTTTTTACACTAGTTAGACAATTGTCTACATAAAAGCTGTTCTTAAGTTTCTGGACAATATCCACAGGGTATTTTGAGTTTCCAAGTTGTGCTTCCTCCAAAATCATTTCCAGATGATACTGAATCACAGAATTAAGTAAGAAAGGACTACTTGAAATTCCGAAGACGACACGACAATGTCTATAATATTTCAGTTCATTATTTTCGTCATATCAAAGAAATCTTAAATAATCTTTATCGCTTTCTTGTAGGCGAATTTGTAAAAATGCTTTACGGATGTCCGCCGTAACTCCAAACTTGTTCATCCGAAAACGTGTTAATATTGTAGGAATTAACTCAACAAGGTTTATCCCTTTCTCCAGGCAGTCATTTAAGCTTGGGAAAGCTCTCAGCTTTGCTGAAGCATCAAACACAGGTCTGATTCTAGTTGTGCTATTTTCTTTCACGATATGTCTGTGTGGTAAATAATGAGACGGTAATTGAATCTCGTGCTTAGGAATTTTTTCAATTATTCCTTCTTTTTCCCATTCTTCAAATATTTTATTATAATCATCATATAAATTTTCTTCTTTCAACTTCCGTGCAGTACCTTCCAGTCTCTTTAAAGCCAAATTATAATTATCAGGTAGTGGAGGGTGATCGGCAAGCCAAGGTAAATGTACCACAAAACGATTGTCTTTGTCGATTTGAACTGTGTTAAGAAAATGCTCTCTGGTGGATTCATGAAGGTCTTCTTTAGTTTTCTTCTCAGAAGGATCTGTAATACCGAGAGTGTCAAGAGTCCACAATTCTGTTATTGTTCGAGTAGTAGAAAGCATAGAATTAGCTACTGAGATTTCATTTACCTCTGAAGAAATCTGGGGTATACGTCCCATTGTGGTCCACCCTAAACGTGTTTCCATTGCTGTTAAACCACATGATAAGGATTTGTAACCACCGGTAATGATTTTTCCGGCTACATCGGCTCCTATTAAGATTTCAATAGGACCTATATAATCATCGTTGACACAAATATTATAGTCAGTAAGCTCTTTTAAATGAATCGCAGGTATTGTCGGTGGAACGCTCCCACAGATAACAGGTTGACTCAGTACTTTAAAATGACAGTTATAAGATCCATCGCAACTTGTCAAATATAAAGTAAACACATCATGCTTGCACACTCCTGTATTTTCTCCTCCGAACAGAGAATGCTGAAGATATTCATAGTCTTCCCTTTTATATTTCATCTCTTTGGCAGTGTTTTTTAAAATGTAAGAGCGCTGCGAAGCAGAATCTATGATGGCTCTTGCCTTCCGTTTTCTCCCATTACCTCTGATTAAAACCGTTAATGTTAATAACATAACACTAGGGCTTTTGGATATATTCGCAAGTGCTTGATCCTCTTTTGAAACATTATCTAACTCTGTAGTTTCTTTTCCGGTTGGTGAGAATGCTGGTTGCTTTATGTTACGACAGAGTAATATATGATGTCTTTTTCCACAACCCAAACAAGTTATCTTTGAATAACACTTACGAACTTGATGACCCGGTTTTAAGCACAGAAAACAGCACCCTGATTTCTCTACGAGATTTTCTCTATCTTTCATCGTCATTTTCCGTACCTTCAAACAGTCAGTGGAATTATGGAAATTGCGGCAAAATATGCACTGCTTTTGTTCATTCGAAGAGGTCAAAAGCTCAGCTGCACTAGCTATTTGACGAGTGTCCCCGTATTTGTGTCTATCATTTCCAGCCCTCTTCTCTTTAAACAATTTAAAATTACTCTTGGTCTCAATCCCAAAGTTTTGAGAGGCTAGGATTATGCGCTCCTCTGCCTGCACTTCATCTTGAAGAAAATCAAGAATTGAATCGAGATCAGTCTTTTCAGTAATTTTAGATGTATTTTGATCCTCCTCCTCATGTGATCTATGACTTACAGATCTATATCGTTCCCAAGCTAGAAGCGTTTCCTCAGGTAAAGCAGATTCGACAAGTGGTAAAAGCATCGACGCATACTTATCTCTCGTTACCCCTAGTATTTCAAGCGCACGAAGCTTTGTTTCTAATAAATCATAAAGATTTCTCAAAGATTTTTTCGACATATTCTGCTTTTGGATAACCAATGACAGAAGATCCCTAACATACACCTGTATAAGTAGCTCTTCTCTCCCAAAACGTAATTTCAATTGTTCTATTGCTTTCCCATAACTATTTCCCCCGGGTGGAAAACTTTTAATTAACTCTTCGGCAGCACTTCCCTTCTCCATACATTGGGATAGATATGCAAACTTATCATGCAGATCTAAATTAGGGTCTTTATTAATTTTCTCAAACTGCCCCCAAAAACTAACCCAGTTCCTTAGATTTCCATTAAATGTAGGCAATTTTATTTTTGGGTAACGTAATAACGTATTTTTCTGAGAATCACTACAATTCGAAGAAACGTCTTCTCTTTCTGAAAGCAAAAGCTGACTCAACTTAATCTGTAATAACCGCCAACGGTCTATATAACATTCGGATTCATCGATCTCTTTTTCAATTAAATCATCTGTAATGTTTTCAGAATAAAGAAACTGTTTAATATTTTCTTCAGAATTTAGCATTAGCGTAGCTTTCTCCTCAATAAGTTTCAGTTTAATTATTTTGTCAGAATTTGTTAAGTTTGTTTCTTCAGTATCGAACTCGTTACGAGCTTTGCTAAACAATCTCCTATGCTGAGTTCTAATTTTCTTTGCTGCTTCCATATCAACTCAAAAATAAGACAAACAAAACAAAACTTACTCGATAATCAGCAGCCGAGTCCTGTCGCGGACGCCAGATGTTCAGTTTTTATGAACTTCAGAATCAGAAGTTTTTAGATGTAGGGTAAAAACATTCCATAACTTTATCACAAAGTAAAGTTTATTTACAGTTCTAATTTGTACACTCGTACACTCGTTTGTTTTAACTCACAAAACTATACACAGCAATACTTATGGCGTAATAATATATATTAAATTTCTCAAAATAAAAGAAATAGAATCTCAAAGCCATTTAACTGCGTATTAACCAAAAAAGGAAAACATGAACACAAGACTGTTGCCATCGGCAACGTAACTTACAAAATATCAAAAACAAAGATAATAATCATGTAGAGTTTTAACCCAACACCAACCGTCCAACCATTCCACCTTTCCAGGCAAGACGAAAATAAACAAGTGAATTAGCCGCCATTGCTTGCTTCACCGGTGTGATTTCAGTGTACAGCTTCTATTTTTTCTAGCAAACGTAAGTAATCACAAGTCTTATTATTTTTATGTATAATATTTGTAATGTATTATATTTTTAGAATCTTTTAATCAGATTTTATTTAAAGAATTGTGCTTAGAGATACTTAATCATTTTCACTTCGGCAAAACGTTTGTAGGCTTATAATTTAAATATGTTGTATAAATTTTGTGACCTATAATAGCTTGTCTGTGTAAATTTGCGTTTGATTTTTTTATATTAGAGAGTACTGCTAATAAACTGTCATGCCACATTGTATATTATGTATACAGGGCCAAAACGAACTTTTTTTTTTCACCTGGAGTAAACGGTTTTTTGAATTCCCCATACACTCTCTTCTGCAAGGTACATTTATATAGAGGATTTTTTTTAATTTCATCTAATATTCATGACGTTATTTTAAAATTTAAAACTGAATCGAAACAAATTGGAAAAATTCCGTTTTATACAACTTTTCATCTTAGCAGGTACATATTATCTCTGGTGTTCTTTCTGTTGGAATCAGGTAATTTTTTTCATTCAAGACAGGTTATAGACACTTCTGTTTTCACAGATTTTAGTGTAGTAAATTACTGTAGTGACTGCATGATACTTTTATCCAGTTTTCTTTCTTTCTTTTTCTTTTTTTTTTCCCCATCAAACAACAGATAAAACCTTTATTAGGTGCCCTATTCAGTTTTTTCTCTGGCGTCCAGGGCATATGCTCACTTTGCCCCCCCCCCCCCCCCCATCAGTTTCCACCTTGTATGTTTATAAAGGAATCTTTCCCATTGGTAGCAAATTTTTTAACCTTTCCCTCCTTCTCCAGCTTCAATTCAGTCTTTTTCTGATATATTTATCATATAACCCTTAATCTGTGTCTGTTTGTACTACATAGCAATGAAAACATATTTTCATTATAATTAGAAGTAGTGGTGTACCGAGCAGACTTGTATAAAAACAAAAACTTTCCGCACACATAAATATTGAATGAAAAACTTTCTGCAAATTAATTTAATGTTTAATAAAATTATAAGTTATATTATTTTGACGATATGAATTATTAACAGTAGTTTAAAATAATTACCATTTAAATTTAATTAATATTAAAGAATAATTATTTTGGTTAAAAAATAATAAAGCTAAAAAATCCATGATTGGAAGAGCTGAATTCTTATCAATTATTTTGTCAATGCATTTAGAAACAGCCCAATCCTTAATATTTTGACCTCTTCACAAGCGTCTGTAATGTCACAACAATGTTTTGCATCTTTAAACTTTCAATTGTGTGCAAACAATAAATAAATCGTTCATAAAATTAGAGTACTTTTTATTTTTTGGTATTAAAACAAAAATTACGTTTTTCTTTTCTAAAATGTTACTGCAAAGTTCCAAATTTTCCAGAAAATTTTCCGCACACGGCTTGCGTCTATATTATACAACTCTAGTACTGAGTAGTGCTTTGGCTGAGTAGCCGAGTACAGAGTAGAAATCGAGTATACCAAGTAATTGATGCGAACATGAAGTGTGCTTAAGGGCAACACTTCTATTTGTGTATGTTTAATATTCATAAACATGCATCATCTTGAGTTTTTAAAAAATAATTTCAATTTTTGAAATTTTATTTATTGTGTACCTTTTTAAAAACAATTTTTTAAAAATTCCAAATTTTTAAAACAGTAGCATTATTTAAAATATATATATATAAAAAGAATTGATATACAGTCAAACCTCGTTAACATGAACACGCTTAACGTGAATTACTTTTAACATTAATTGTTTTCATAGTCCCCTATAAGAACGAGTACAAAGATTTGATACTGATAACATGAATTACTGTTAACATAAACAAAATTTTGATTCCCCTTGAGGTTCATGTTAACGAGGTTCGACTGTATAAAAATTTCAAGTATCCAATAGATATAAAATTAAAACTGATTCTTTAACCATTACTCATTTTGATAAATGAAGTCAATCAAAAAGTCTTATTACTTGCTATAACAATTCCTTGAATAATGCAAAATGTTTCATATTTTCTGAAAGGACCTTATTTTCTTTTGATATTGGGTATTTTCGTGTTATAGTGACCCCCAAGAATGAATTGCTAAGCAACCAAGATTTATTGCCAAAATTATAAAGCATATCTGACATTATGATAATGTACTATGATGTATATAACATTTTGTGATGTATATAATCAAGTTATTAGTCATATGTAATTCATATATGATATGATATATATATGACATATAAGACGTGAACAATTTTTAATCATCAACTGATTGATGAATTTTGAAATTTTTGTCAAGCGACCAATGGACAAATCGCACATTTTTTTAAATTTATTTATTTTTTTAATCCAGCCGATTGACAAATTTTGTGATATTCCCTCCCTCCCCAGCATTTTTTCCCTGTGACAGGCTGGTTCAATTCATTATTATTTTTTTTCTTTTGCGTCAACTTGTTCGAGAAACTTCACAATTTTCTCCCTTTATCAATTAACGAATTTGGAAAGAATTTCTTTTTACTATAATTGATTGATGCATTCTCTGATTGTTTTTTCACGACTAGCAGATGTATTTTGCTCTCCCCCCCCCCCCCACCTCAGAATGAAAACATTAAAAAAAAAATTTACCAAAAAGGTGTGTCAGTAAAGGTTGCCAGCACATAAAGTCGTCAAAAAGGGTCGCCAGGCATTGTGCACTGTCAAGACTAGTTTATTTTTACAAACTTCTTTTTTATTTTTATTTATTTATTTTTTTTGCTTTTACATACTGAAGCATTTCAATTATATGTGCAGATTATGGTGACAGTGAATCTGGCCATGTATTTTACAGAGATACATCGAATGGCAAATTTCTGCTTTTTTAATCAAAACCGTGAATTTTTCATTATTCCACAATATTTAATGTTTTCTTTCTTTTTTCTGTTGCCCATAATTTAAAAAAAAATGATTTCACATGGATGCTACATTTCTGTGAATAAATATCCAGGATTATTTTTTTCTGTTTTCATTAATATAAATTTTATTACTTAAAGATAATTGATGCTTTATAAAAAATACGCTTTTCCAAATTTCTTGTATTATTTTTTTTCTTTTGAGATTCCAATGGCAACATATTTCCACATTTGTTTATTGCCATTGGCATTACAATTTGGCGATAATTTTTTTAAAAGTAAGTGGTCGATGGGATAATGAAAAGATATCAAACTAACAAATATAAAGTTAGCATTGAAATAACACATGCATAAGTGATTTGCCATCAATGTCTAACTTTTTTTTTTTTTACAAAGCAAAAATTAATCAAGAATTTTTTTAATTTTCAGTGGATACCTTCCCGACAATCTTCCTTGTTCAGAATACACAGGCGAGGCATTCAGCCATGTTTTTTGGTCAAAAATTATGATTGCAACTTTGAATGCAATTTTTTTTACACGAGAATAAAAATCATGGCCGTAAAAAGGAATGTGATGCCAATATCGTAAAACCTTATATAATTACCTTATATATTACCACTTTGAAATGTAAAAATTTCCTTTGTGATAATTATATATCATAACTATAAAATACATAAGAATTATAGTTAGAATTATGTTTTCAGAGAGTGACTTCTTTAAAGGCTGAATATTCGGTATTCGGAAAAATGACTATAGTGATTATGTCATGAAAGTTTATTGTGATATAATGCAATGTAACTGTATAAGAAATTTTTTTTTTAAATCTTTTGTTTTGTTTTGTCTTTTCAGAAAAAGGTTAGTCTGTTCTTGAAATCATCATATAAGGAGTTTTGAAGATTTTTGGAAGAATGTAAACTTCAGCAAAATAGTAATATTTTTTTTTCCTTTCTGAAATTCAAATCGATTTTATTTTTCTATAGGCAGTAAAATATTAAATGTTTAAATAGGAAATATTAAAATACGTATTTTTAAAAGTATCTAATTTATACTAAAAATTATTATTATTTATATAATGGATCAGAATATCTAAGTGTTTAAAAAGTATGTTTAATTAGTTGAAATTTCTGTGACATCTAAAATGTAAAATTAATTGCGAAGGTGGTTCTAAAATGATCTTCTCAACAACGTAAAACTTTCTGACACAATTTCTAACTAATTTTTTAACGCTAAAGCATAAAATTGGTCAATCATCGTACTGTTGGAGGTAGAAAAATGGTGGGGGGGGGGGAGGGGGCTAGGGCATGAATAAATGCCAACAAAATAGCAGCCAAAAGAAGGCGTGGCTAGTTGTCAATCAAAGCCTACTGTGAGATAACGTGTTGGGTGCATGTTGTTGGACGTGAGGGAGGGGGGGGGGTCCCAAAAAGGAGGGCATGAAGTTTTTAGTTTCGTTTTGGGATCTCACTATAAGTGACAAACAAATTGGCAGACTGGGTTGTGGTCAGTTGTCAATCATATTACTGTTGGAGGCCAAAAGGGGAAGCATGAATTTTTTAGTTTTGTTTTGGGACCCACTATAAGCGACAAAAAAAAAAATGGCGGCCAAACAGGGTAAAAATGGAGGGAGGGCATGATTTTTTTTAAATGGAGCATCAAGAATGTATTTATTTTAGATATAATTAATATGCATTAAAAAACATATTTTTTTCTAAAAAACACAAGGATTAAATTAAGGTTTATTCCTTTACCTCAAGGAGTAAAAGTAATAAGATCTTTGCAGCTCTTCTAATCTCATTTTTGTTTAGTGCTGACTGTAGGCCAATTTAACAGGGTGCAGCGACCGATGGCTCTTACTGCCCTTTTTTGTTCTTTTCCCTCTTTTTGGTCGCAGGAAAAAAAAATCTTTAAATACGTCTATTTGTCATTGGAAAAATTGTGAATTTAGTCTATTGGTTGAGGGAATAAAATAATGAAATTCGTCTTACGCATAGACAGAAATAGATAAGGATTTCTAACAAAAGTGTTAATATCAATTTTCGACTTTCGGGCTACATGGCAGCCAGTGTACAACTGTGGTAAGGTAAAGCCACCTACAAACAATCATACTGATAAATACCATAGAATAAATCTGTTATACCTACCAGACGATGGCTGTCAAGCAGACGATTTGAAAAAGTAGATAAACTAATACAACTGTTCTACACAGACATTGTATTTGAAACATTTTTCAAGAAACTATTTTCTTCTTCGAAAGGCTATTTTATTAGAATTATTTATCTACGTCTATGTTCATAGAAAAATAATTCGCTAAATTCGTCGATCAGTCAAAGGAAAAAATGGCGAAGTTTGCTAATCGGTCGCAAGAAAACAATGCGAAATTCGTCAATCACTTGCGGGAAAAAAATTTTGAAATTTTTCAGTGAGGCACGAGAAAAAAAAATATAGTAAATCTCATCAATCTGTCACCAGAAGAAACCGAATAATTCGCCAATCGGTAACGGAAAAAATTTGCAAAGTTCGTTAGTCGGTCTAGGAAAAAAGTGGTGAAATTCATCACTCAGTCGGGGGGGGGGGGGGAATATTGTGAAATTAATCAGTCAGTCGCGGGGAAAAATCGTGAAATTCATCAGTCGAACGCAGAGGAGAAAATCTTACTTTGTCAGTAGGACACAGAGGAAAAAAAATTGCGACCTTTGTCAATCTGTCGAAAGAAAAAGCGCAAAGTTCGTCGTGTCGCCAAAAAAACGCAAAGTTTGTCGATCTGTCGCAGAAAAAACGCAAAGTTCGTCGATCTGTCACGGAAAAACCACAAAGTTTGTCGATCTGTTGTCAAAAAAACCGCTAAGTTTCTCGATCAGTTGCGGAAAAACTCAAAGTTCTTTGATCTTTCCTGGAAAAAACACAAAGTTCGTCGATCTATCCCTGAAAAAATGCAAAGTTTGTCGATCAGTCGCTTAAATATGCAAAGTTCGTCAATCAGTTGTTTAAAAAACGCAAAGTTCGTCCAGCAGTCTCTAGAAAAACACAAAGTTCGTCGATCTGTTGCCAAAAAAAACGCAAAGTTCGTCGATCAGGCGCGGAAAAAACACAAAGTTTGTTGATCTGTCGCAGAAAAAACGCAAAGTTCGTCGATCTGTCACAGAAAAACGCAAAGTTCGTCGATCTGTCGTCAAAAAACGCAAAGTTTGTCCATCAGTCACAGAAAAAACGCAAAGTTCGTCGATCTGTCACGGAAAAACACAAGGTTCGTCGATCTGTCGTGGAAAAAACACAAAGTTCGTCGATCTGTTGCGGAAGAACCGCAAGATTCGTCGATCTGTCACGGAAAAAACACAAAGTTTGTCGATCTGTCGCAGAAAAAACGCAAAGTTCGTCGATCTGTCATGGAAAAATGCAAAATTTGTCGATCTGTCGCCAAAAACTGCAATGTTTATCCATCAGTCACGGAAAAAACAAGGTTCGTTGATCTGTCGGGGAAAAAATACAAAATTCGTCGATCTGTCACAAAAAAAAAAAAAAGCAAAGTTCGTCGATCTGTTGTGGAAGAACCGCAAGGTCCGTCGATCTGTTACGGAAAAACCGCAAAGTTTGTCGATCTGTTGCCGAAAAAACCGCTAAGTTCGTCGATCAGTCGCGGAAAAAACTCAGAGTTCTTCGATCTTTCCTGGAAAAAACAAAAAGTTCGTCGATCTGTCCCAGAAAAAATGCAAAGTTCGTTGATCAGTTGCTTAAATAACGCAAAGTTTGTCCATCAGTCATGGAAAAAACAAAAAGTTCGTCAATCTGTCGTGGAAAAAACACAAAGTTCGTCGATCTGTCGCAAAAAAAAAAAAAGCAAAGTTTGTCGATCTGTTGCAGAAAAACTGCAAAGTTCGACGATCTGTCCCAGAAAAAATGTAAAGTTCGTCGATGAGTTGCTTAAATAATGCAAAGTTCGTCGATCAGTCGCTTAAAAATGCAAAGTTCGTTGATCAGTTGTTTGAAAAACGCAAAGTTTGTCGATCAGTCGCGAAAAAAAACGCAAAATTTGTCGATCTGTCACAGAAAAAACGCAAAGTTCGTGGATCTGTCACGGAAAAACGCAAAGTTCGTCGATCTGTCGCGTAAACTGCAAAATTTGTCCATCAGTCATGGAAAAAACGCAAGGTTCGTCAATCTGTCATGGAAAAAACGCAAAGTTCGTCAATCTGTCCCAAAAAAAAAAAAAAAAAAAAAAAAAGTTCGTCGATCTGTCGCAGAGAATACGCAAAGTTCATCGATCTGTCACGGAAAAACGCCAAGTTCGTCGATCTGTTGCCAAAAAAATGCAAAGTTTGTCATTCAATCACAAAAAAAACACAAAGTTCGTCAATCTGTTGCAACAAAAAAAAAAAAAAAAAAAAAAAAAAAAAAAGCAAACTTCGTCGATCTGTTGCGGAAAAGCCGCAAGGTTTGTCGATCTGTCACGGAAAAAACGCAAAGTTTTTCGATCTGTTGCCGAAAATACCGATAAGTTCGTCGATCAGTCGTGGAAAAAACTCAAAGTTCGTCAATCTGTCCCAGAAAAAATGCAAAGTTTGTCCATCAGTCGCTTAAAAAACGCAAAGTTTGTCGATTAGTCGTTAAAAAAATGCAAAGTTCGTCAGTATCGCAAAGATCTCAGTATTGGAAATTGGTTTATTAGTTTTTATTTTAGAATACCATTCGTAACTCTCATACCTGCCTAGTTTTATGCTTTTGAGTCCTTTTTTACACTTTTATGCTTATATCCCCTTTTTTATGCTTTTCCTACAATTCAGTGGTGTAGCCAGGGTGGTAGTCCATGGATACCACTAATATTGTAAAGTTTTCTTTGCCTTCTCTAATTTGTTGAGCTTTCTGCGATAATCAAAGAGAAGAAAACTTTACAATATTACTGGCATCTAGAGCATTTGGACCCCCTCCCTGGCTACGCCACTACTACAATTTCGACAATTTTCTTTATTTCCTTAGAAAAATGTATTTATTTATTTATTTATTTTCAATATCTTTAAATTTGAGTTTTATGTCTTTTTTTTAAATTATCATAAGAAAATCTTTTTAAAATGCGATATTTCCAGAATTTGTTTGATAAACAAAGACGGCGATTTGGATTATCATTTGATTGCGAAATTTTTCTGTGGGCGATTGACAAATTTTCAGATTTTTCCTCGACCTTTGCTGAAATTTGCAGGTTGAAATAGGCCAACAGCAATTTTTTGCGAACCCGAAACTAAAAATCGGGCTGAGTGCATTTGCAGCTATAGCGGAACAGACAGGGCCCGATTTTCGCTGATTTCCTTAACCGCTTGTCACAGATTTTCTCTTTTGAACTTGCTGGCGAGATGCACGCACTGTATATGAGCGAATGCTGTTGGTCCATTGGGCAGGGATGTCGGAGAAAAAAAAAAAAAATTAGCTTGCAATGAATGATGAGCTGCGTGCAGTAGATCATCGTGCTCCTCCGGATGCTAAGCCAAAGTGTGGCTGCGGCACTGTGCCCGTTGACGAAGTAAAAAAAATTTGCAGAAGTAGGGAAAAGAATCTGTGAGAAATGAAAGCTCCATGGAAAAAAATCTGCGACGTATGTCGCCCGTCTCGAACTTTCTGCTACCGGGGTGTTGAGTATATTTATTCAGTTCCCCATCCTTGCCTATTCATTATATTATAACTCATCACAATCTCTTTTCTTTTCAGATGCTGTTCGAGCTAAATTAGGTGAATTCTTTCAACTGGGTAGCAATCTGCTTCAAATTATTTTGTAGATTATTTTCTTGTAACTTGTTATTTTTAAAAATAAATTGTTGATTGAAACCATGTTGTCTTTTCATATGTACTACAAAATAAAATTATTTACTATTTTATATATATATATATATATATATAATTGAAATATGTAAGTATTTTCAAATTTAATTTAATTGACTTTTAAAATATTCAATATAGTGTTTTTATTAAGATATTCTACTGTAATAAAAAGTACTTATTTTATTCGTGAATAATGTTATCATTTACCTATAGTCTCTCATATAGCTCAAAGTTCATTGAGCTATATGAGATTAGAATACCGTATAATCATAAGCACTTTTTATTAATCATTCCTTCTTAGTGTGAATCTCAAGGATAAAATTAATATAGATTTAAAATCAAGACTTTATAAAATTTTGATTTGAAAATTAAAATTACATATTTCAATGGTTAAGATAATTTCAAGATCTTTAGTTGCAGCATTTAATTTGATTGCTTTATGGGTAAGTATTTTTTTATGTATACATAATTATATGAAGTATAAAAAGTTTTATAAGAAAAAAAAACTGCATAGCAATCTTAGTATTTTTTGCAGGCAGAGTGATGGGATCGCAGTGTGCAATTATTTTTTTAACTTATATAATTTTTTTTATTTATTATTTCAATGGTATTTTATTTCATATTTCCAATCAGTGTTGCCAGTAGGCTACTTTTTAAAATTCAGATTGCTTGATTGCTACCACTTTCTGAAGTAGAAGTATTTGCCTTATTTAATAACATAATAAATAATGCAAAAATAAGGCCAATTGCACTATTTTAAAAAAGTGGTTGGAATCGAATGGTCTGAATTTTAAAAAATGTAGCCTGTTGGCAATAGTTTCCAAAAAGTCATTTATTTTTAAGATATATATTTTGTTTTATTTGTAGCTATGCAGTAAATCAGTAGTGGAGGTTACTGTAAAAAAGTTTTATTTTCCAGAAAAATAAAAAAAGAATTTGTTTAATGAAATATTTATATTTTCTTGACAATTTCATGCAGGTTTTGACAAACTTTGAGTTTAGTTGCAGAGTGTGAAGACAAAATTGAAATATGTTTATAACGGAATATTCAGATTTTCTGGACAATTTCTACATATTTCATGCAATTTTTGAAAAATTTTCAAAAAAATTGTTTATTTCACTGCATGAGTTTGTAGTATAGTATTTTTTTAAAAAAATAAGTTTTATTAGCTGTTGACATGTTTTGGCTCCATCAGAGCCATTATAAAAAAAAAAAAATAAGAATATTCTACAATTGCATGGTCTATGAAGTTATTTGAAACGCCATCATTTAATTTGTCATGTGCTTTTTCAAATTACGAACATTATTTTAACTTTTACTTAGATGTTTATTTCCAATATCCCTATTTTACAAATGTGGAAATAAGCATCCAAGTAAAAATAAAAAAATAATGTGCATAATTTGAAAAAGTATGTGAAAAATTAAATGGTGGCATTTCAAATAATAACGTCATAGATCGTGCAATTGTAGAATATTCTTATTTGTTTTGATAATGGCTCTGATGGAGCCGAAACATGTCAACAGTCTAATGAAACTTATTTTACTGTTTATAAAATTTTTGTTCTATGCCTTTTAACAATTAAAATAAGCACATGTTTAGTAGAATCAAGTATTTTAGTTTATGACCAAAAAAAGTGACTTTTTATCAAAGTTGCTAATTGCACCAATTTTTCATAAATTATCAATGAAATTTATATTTTTTTAATTAATATTGCATTTAAAAATATGTATATTCTAAGAAAGATTTTTATTTTGTTGTTAACTAAAACTGTGCACACATCCTTTCTGTATAATTGTAGCCTTTTTTTAACACTTTCTAACATAGTTGAAAAGTGTTTATGAATTCGGTTTGTCTGTCTGTCCATGCTCTAACTCACGTAAATATATCCGGATAGTCATGCAATTGATATATGTTGTTGAGGTTTACTATAACATGTTCGGTATTGAAAATGAAATGTGTAGCCCCTATACTTTTTTTACAGTGGCACTCAAAAGAGTGCTGTTACATTATAGTCTACGGGGGAAAAATCCTTTGCAGTGCATTTTAATGATGTGACACTGTGTCAAATATATTGAAATTTATATACATCACTGAAATATGCTACAAGATGCTTACTATCGAACATAGTATGTTTAGCACTTATAATTAGGAAAGGAATTCCGTTACATTATGGTTTAATCTGGAAAATCATTTGCGATGCATTTTAATCATATGTTACACTATTACAAACATAATGAAATTGATATTAATTTCTGAGATGCACTAAGACCTGCTTTCTGCAGAATATGAAGTGTAAAGCTTTTTTAGCTCACAGGGTATCAAAGCCTGAGAGCTTATGTGCCCGCCGGTTCTGTATGTATGTACGTACGTACGTATGTATGTATGTACGTAACGTGATAACTCTTGATAGAACTAACCGTTTTACTTTAAATTTTGTTTATAGGTTCCTTGTGATAAGGAGCTTCCCTCATTAGTTTTGGAGGTTCATTGGTTAAGCATGAAGGGGGGAAACGGGGGGCTAACCCCCCATAATTTAGATAAATGGGTTTTTCATGCAGAATTATCCCATTTTCTTCAAATTTTGTATATAGGTTCATTTTGATAATGTGCTTCTGTCAGTAGTTTTGGGGGTTCATTGGTTAAGTATAAAGGGGGAAAGGGGGGGGGGGTAATCCCCCCTAATTCAGATAAATGAGTTTTTCATGCAGAATTATCCGATTTTCTTCAAATTTTGTATATAAGTTCATTGTGATAATGCGCTTCTCTGAATAGTTTTGGGGGTTCATTGGTTAAGTATAAAGGAGGAAAGGGGGGCTAATCCCCCCTTAATTTAGATAAATGGGTTTTTCATGCAGAATTATCCCATTTTCTTCAAATTTTGTACATAGGTTCATTTTGATAATGTGCTTCTGTCAATAGTTTTGGGGGTTCATTGGTTAAGTATAAAGGGGGAAAGGGGGGATAACCCCCCTAATTTAGATAAATGGGTTTTTCATGCAGAATTATCCAATTTTCTTCAAATTTTGTATATAGGTTCATTGTGATAATGCGCTTCTCTGAAAAGTTTTGGGGGTTCATTGGTTAAGTATAAAGGGGAAAGGGGGGCTAATCCCCCTTAATTTAGATAAGTGAGTTTTTCATGCAGAATTATCTGATTTTCTTCAAATTTTGTATGTATATTCATTGTAATTAGACACTTCCCTGATTAGTTTAAGGAGTTCATTAGTTAACTATGAGGGAGTAACAGGGGGATGACCCCCCCCCCCTTAATATATTGTTGATTTCTTTATTTTTTGAGAGCATATTTCAAATTCTTTGAAATAAAAGTACAATATACAATGAGTGTGAATAGCCTGTGAGCTCAATGCTCTCAGTTTAACTGGGCAGTTTTCTTTTTATTTCTTTCTTTTACAGTGCCACACAAATGTATTCTTTTACATAATGGTCTACGGGAGAAAACTGTTTGCAGCGTATTTTAATTATGTTACACCATTTCAAATATAATGAAATTGATATACATTATTGAGGTTTACTACAAGATACTTGTTTTTGGTATGTGCATAGCATTTATCGTTCATTTACAGGGACACACAAAATAGTTCGGGTACAGGACTGTGTCCAAAATGTTGTTTATAAGCCATAATTGAATGTGGGATTTTAGTAAGGTATGCATTTAACTAAATTTTTGAATGCTATTAAATATGTATAAATGCTACAAATCATATACAGGGCTTCACAAAAAAAAAAAAAAAAAATGTAAGCATTACGGTGCATCAGCGTAAATTGATTAAAATGGGTTTTTAATCGAGTTATGCATTTTGAACGTGAATTATATTTAGTATGCCAAAAAAGATTTGTAGAATATAAATAAAATCATATACGGGGCCACACAAAGAACTGAATACATGGCTGCCTATGTATGATAATTCCTGGAAGTGTGATTTCAGCATGTGTTTCCCTGAATTAAACTATATTAACCTTATAGACTTCCATTATAGACTTGCATGATTTTTCTTTCTTGTTTTTTCTTATCCTAGGATATTTATTATTTGAAGTGAGACTGAAAAGCGCTAATTTAACTAAAATACTCAATTTTGTAATTAAATTGCTTAAAATTTGAAATATATAAGTAAATTTTTCTATAGCTTTTTTGTCCCTGTTTGTGAAAGGGAGAAAGACATGAGTATGTAAAGATTGCTGGTCACATGTCACTTATTTGGCTAACACTCTTTCCCAAAAATAATCTTCATGGTAGAATTTTACAACATTTATGAAATTAATTCTACCATAAAGTTTGTTTTTTAGAAATATTGGAATGGAAAGGTAAAAAAGTGACTAATATGGTATCTAATTTCTTTCGTTTTTGAGAGTATTAATTAATAATTCATATTTTTAATTCAAATTGGATCAAAGGATCTGTCAATAAATACAATTAATAAAAGCATGGAAGAAAAGTTAGAAATAAAATAATGAGACTGTATATTATTTATACATTACTATAAATATTTAAAAAGTATGATAAAAGTAAAATTATAAACTTAATAGAAATTAAAAGTGAAATGTTTATATTTTAAAAACAAGAAGTTACTGAAAAATGGCTATTAAAAAAGTAATTATAATAAAGTTATATGTCTTTAGAGATATTTTTAAAAGCCTTTTTTTTTTAGATTTTACTAGATAAAAAGTTTAAAAAACAGTATTTTATTTATTTTTTTTCTTTTTAATGTTTACTCCAAAGAAAAAGTAGTGTGGGAAAAGTGATTGATAGAAAAAATTAAAGTAATTTTTTTTAAGAAGCGAAAATTGTAAAAGATTTTTACAAACAAGTATTTAAGAAAAATGGAAATTTTGCTATTTATAATTATTTAAAAAAGAAAAACAGAAAAAAAAAAAAAAGAAATTTCATGGAAAAAGCCAATTTTATATTTTCTGTATTTTTAAACGTTTTTTACGGCATTAAAATGCCGTTGAAATAAAATAATACTAACAAGACAATATTGCGGACATATTCCTGTTTTTAAAAGCTTTTTACGGCATTAAAATGTCGTTGAAAAAAAGTAAAACAAACAAGACATATTGCGGACATATTACCATTTTATAAGTTTTTTACGGCACTAAAATTCGTGTAAAAATAGTATAACAAACGTCAGTATTGCGACCTTGAACAACGTTTTTAAGACGGTCGTTATTGCGTTGAAAATACAGCTATATTTACCGTTGAAAAATAATCGAATCAACGAGACATATTTTCGAATTTATAACGTCAACGAATAACGTTGTTTCAACGACACCGGTTGTCGTTTTTTCAACGATTTAAAAACGAAACTGTGCTACTTGGGTAGCCACTTTACTGAACCAATATGACAAATAATCGATGAACAACAAAATACGCACTTTAATTTCAACTAATAACACTTTTGGTCGAAACCATACAACAAATTTACATTAGGATAATCCAACAAGGCCTAACGGCTATATCCATTTTTTACATATCTCGTTTCATAATAATAATTAGAACACTGGCTCTTAGCCAAATCTCGCGATTCCAACTATTTACAACTCGCGCATCAAAGTCATGGATATTAATAGAGTGTCAGTTCATTTGATGATCATTTACGTGAAGTGTTTCAACTGAAATCCTGCATATATATAAACTCGGTTTATGGCATCAGGTGCCGCCATCCAAAAAATCTACAAGAGACCACTCCATTTCTTCCGATCAAGGGGCCATTCCTCCTCCAGACCCCCATCCTTCATGGCTTTTTTTATACCATCCATCTAGGTCTTTCGTGGTCTTCCTCGTTTCCTCTTTTTGGTTTGTTCTATTGGCGATCGTCTAATATGGTTCCCTTTATTTTCATCATTTCTTTGATTCTTTCATTTCTTATTCTTTCTATTCTTGATATCCTGCATGGTCTTCTTAGGGCATTCATTTCAACTGCAGCTAATTTCTTTTTTTCTGTCTCCATAATTCTCCATCTTTCTGCTCTATATAACAATATGCTTTTTACAATGGAATTGTAAATATTATATTTTGCTGGCGATCTCCTCACTCCACCAAATAGAATTTAATAATTTTAAGTACAGAATAAAAAACGTACTATCTTTCATAAGGTGGGGGAGTCAAAGTGACCTGTGTTCCTAAGGTATCCCACCCCTCAAACGTAGAATTAATTTAATTTGTAATCACAAAATGGTGCTACCGCATTGTCAATCATGTATCTGCAGTGCACTTGGCTGAATTTAAAGAGATCTCTTTGATCCTCCGCCATTGTATGCAGTGATTTCACTTTTGAGGGGTAGTCGTTCTAATATCCAAGGTAAAAAGTTATTTTAATTTACACTTCTCTTTAACCACATTTACTTCAATTTTAAGAAATTTATCAGATTAATACTTTTACGTCGTGCAAATGGCAACCCTATGTCCCAAGGTAGACCTTAGAAAACAAATGTGGAAATCATTGCAGTAAGGGTTATTTTCAAACGTTCAATATAAATATCTGAAAAACTTATTACAATTTATTGTTAACACCAGACATCACTCAAAAGAAGTCAGTAACTTCTAGAAGAAAATCCCTGAACTACCGTTCACAAAAAGTGCTTTAAGGTCTTTTCGTGTCATAAGATAAGAAGATTAAGAAGAAAAACTCGATAGATATCAAAAGAAAGAAACAATCACCAGAAAAATCATAATACTAAGCAAAATAGTTTGCAGATGATTTTGTCACATTTTAAAAGTGATTTCAATACATGGGCTACCTTTCGAACACTATGCGCCAAAAGTAGCCCACAAGCTACAATTTTGAAATTGTATTATAAAAGTAATTAAATTTTATTTTACAAAAAAAAAAAAAAAAAAAAAAAAAAAAAATTTGATATGTGTTAGAGATAAGTGTAAAATTTTACAAACAAAATTTCAGCCACACACACCCAAGCAGAAAATTATAAAAAAATTTAACTTTGGCCACGTTTGGCTAAACTACCTTACATTAAAATACGCCATTGTTAAGAGACAATAGGTATTTTTTTCCTTTCTTCTTGGTTCTCGTTTCATTCATATAAATCAACGACTATCGAACTGCGGCTATGATAATTTTGTTGCACATTTTAAGTCTTTGAAAGACGGTGGTATATCATTTGTATCATTTAATTTTAATCCCCGACTGCCAAAATAGCACCAGAATTTTTTAATTAAAATTTTGATTTTATAATGTACGCGAAGAAAAGCACTTATTTATTTTCAAATCAATTTCTTCTTAAATTCTGGTAGCAGTCAATAATTTCAAAAAATTAGAAATAGAATTACCTTTTCTCTGAAAGGGTTAAACCGTTACGTACGTAATTATAGTAAGGCGAATTCATTTTGTCGAAAACACGTAAAAAGGGTAGCCAAGTTTAGCCACGTGGTCAAATTATGATTGATTTCTACCCTGTCAGATAGCGGATTGGTCAGAGTCAGACTTCAGTTTTGGTTCATGGTTTGCACGATTGGTCAGAAAGGTTATAGCGCGATCTGGTGATTGACTTCACACATTATAAGCAAATGAGTGTGCCTTCTTTATACCATATGTCTCGTGTTAAACAACTGCGAGGAAATCTGCAGCCCTGAAGGAAGAACAAAATTCTAGCTTTTACAACACATTTCATGATTTGAGTTTTGCAAGATCGGTTGTCTCCGAAACATATTTTCAACATCCATCATTCCCTTGTTTAAAATAAAATAAAGTTCGATTTAAGTTCAAATTATTTTATTTTACTGTATTATATCAATTGTTTGGGATAAATATAATGCTATATTAATTTGCTAAGAGAATGTTCCATTGTTGTTGTCGTGTCAGAGAAAGTGCCGTAGCACTTCTCCGAAAGAAAGGGTGCCAGAGCCTCAAGAGAGGTTGGATTTCTAGAGCTGGTCTCCTAATTTTTGAACCAATTCTAGATGAAAGACCTGTACCTGGATTGGCACTCTCAAAGGTATCGTTTTCAAACTTGGAGGACATAGGAGCAACGAACAGCTTTACGTGAACCAGCTCCAATTAATATACACGGTCCCACAGCAGCCGCAGTCGAGAGAGGTTGTCACCCTCCCAAGCACTGGCCATGGTCGATGCTGCTTCAAGGCCAAGTATGGGAATTTTATAAAATGTGGTATTATTTTCCTTGAAATATGCTTACATTACATTCATTAAGAGACAAAAAAGTTTAGTGCATGAAAAATAATATTTTATTTAAAAAATAAATTGGTGCGTATACGCACCATTGGCCAAATCAATGAACAAATAATTTAGTTAAACAATTTTATTATATTCGTTTTTTATGTTTTCTTATGGACATTTTCGAAACATTTTGAATGCAAATGGACTCGGCATTTGAGGTTCAAATAAATCGTGTGGTTTTTGCACACTTCACATCATCTACGGGCTTTTTTTTTTCATTGTATTTCTTTCGGTAGAGCTGTGAATGATGGATGACCTTTATTAGAATGTGACATTTGTAAGGTATTTTCACCAGATAGATTGTTCTTGGATTCCGATTTTAATAGGGTAATCGCTATATAAGATCTAAAGTCCATTAGTTCCATTTTTGTGTTAGTGGAAATTCTATGTAGCTTCCATGAATTTACTATAAAGCTATCAATGTTATTTGTAAATATGTATACCACTATTTATTACCGCGGATCTTTACGCGGTAATTAGCTATGGCATTGTCATGTAGGTCACACCTCCCATATGCTTACTGTAATCTGAAATAACAATCGGTTGGGAAATCACGAATTCCTTTTTTTCTTTGTGACTGTATCGTTTGACATTTACAAGGGCAAAATGGCCTCATTATTAGTAACAATTGTAACCACAGCATTGTCGTTCCATTTGATAGCGCATGTTTCTGCATCCTTGTTGAATGCCAAATCGTAGAAACCACGAGGTTTTTTTTTCATATTTTTGGAATCATCCAATATACAACCAGCTGTGTGATTTTCTATAGCTATTCCAGATGCAATGAAACCCTTTTCTTTCAAAATTTCGAACAAACCGTAGGAAGAGAAAAAGTTATCAAAATAAATTTTGTGAATTTCAGGTTTTGGAACAACGCTAACTAACTTCAGAACAACACTTGGTCCTAATTGCATATTTTGTAGATCACTGCTAGTCTCAGCAGACAACACTCTGTGACAGACGACACTACTTGATAGACACTACTGTGAAAGCCAATCAGCGCAAACTATCGTGTGGTGCCATTTATTAAGTAAATTTTTTAAAAATCACACTAAATTTGCAATAAAACTCTTAAACCTTGCATAAAAAGTGTGTTTTCAATTTTTGCCCATTTTTCATGCATTCGGCCAATGGTGCGTTTACGCACCATTAAATTTAAATAAAAAAATTAAAGTTTTTTTATGACAGTTGTTTTATTTTTATTTTATTTACAGAACTTGCAACTTTAATCCATTATAAAAACATATGATTAATCTCAAGTGGAATAATTATACATTTTCAAAAAGTCGAATTCTTCAATAACGGTTTCAAGTTAAAAAACTAGCGTATTTTAAAAATTTCTCAACAGAAAGTGTTTACTCCAATTGAATTACTAATATTTTACGGATGTCTTCAGAACCCTTAAAAATAACAGAACAATAAAATTAGTTAAAAATATACATCGCAGTGTTAATAAAAAAGTATTTACTGTAACGGTGCGTTTACGCACCTTTGGCCGAAAATGGGTTAATCGTCTGAGCCAACTGCGGGACAGAATAACAAATACGTACAGAGATAACAAATGTATATATTTTTTTCGTTCTTCTTTTCTTCAGAGTTCTCATTTCATTCAAATGACTCAACCAGTATCAGACAGCAACTAAAAATACTTTGTTACACATTTCAAACAAGTGAGATGATACCTGCAGCACTGCAGCTCTGTTTGTTAGGAAAAACGTCGCACTTTGGACTTTGAAAAATCGAATGTCGCCGAAAATTACTTTAAACATAAAATATCCCTTGTTTAACAAAATAAAATTTTATTTTATTTTGAATGTATTATATAAATTGCATGGAATAAACATCATGATAAATTTATTCAAAATAAGTTTCGAGAACAACTGATCTTCCAAAACTCAAAGCATGAAATTTTTCGCAAAAAGCGAAGCTGTATTGTGTTTTGAGAGTATCATCGAAATTCTTTAGAATGTGTAGCAAAATATTTATAGTAGCTGACTGATACTCTATGAGCCGTTTGAATTAAATAAGAACACTGAAGAAAAGAAGAACTAAATTAAAAAAAATTATATCAATGGAATATTCTCTTAGCTAATTAATTTATATTTATTAGATAAGAGAATATTCCATTGTTAAGAGATAATAAATAAATATTTTTTTCGCTCTTCTTTTCTTCAGAGTTCTCATTTCATTCAAATGACTCAATGAGTATCAGACAGCAACTAAAAATACTTTGTTACACATTTCAAACAAGTGAGATGATACCTGCAGCACTGCAACTCTCAAAACACAACACAGCTCCGTTTTTTAGAAAAAACGTCGCGCTTTGGGCTTTGAAATATCGGTTGTCTCCGAAAATTATTTTGAACATAAACCATCCCTTGTTTAACATTAAAAAAAATATTTTATTTTGAATGTATTATATAAATTGCATAGAATAAACATCATAATAAATTATTCAAAATAAGTTTCGAAAACAACTGATCTTCCAAAACTCAAAGCATGAAATTTTTCGCAAAAAGCGAAGCTGTATTGTGTTTTGAGAGTATCATCGAAATTCTTTAGAATGTGTAGCAAAATATTTATAGTAGCTGACTGATACTCTATGAGCCGTTTGAATGAAATAAGAACCCTGAAGAAAAGAATAACTAAATTAAAAAAATTATATCAATGAAATATTCTCTTAGCTAATTAATATATATTAATTAATAATATAATTAATTAATACATAAATTAATAATATATTATTAATTAATAATATATTATTAATTAATAATATATTAATAAATATATATTTTTTTTTCGTTCTTCTTTTCTTCAGAGTTCTCATTTCATTCAAATGACTCAATGAGTATCAGCCAGCAACTAAAAATACTTTGTTACACATTTCAAACAAGTGAGATGATACCTGCAGCACTGCAACTCTCAAAACACAACACAACTCCGTTTTTTAGGAAAAACGTCGCGCTTTGGGCTTTGAAAAATCGATTATCACCGAAAATTATTTTGAACATAAAACATCCCTTGTTTAACAAAATAAAATTTTATTTTATTTTGAATGTATTATATAAATTACATGGAATAAACATCCTAATAAATTATTCAAAATAAGTTCGGAAACAGCTGATCTTTCAAAACTCAAAGCATGAAAATTTTCTTAAAAAGCGAAGCAGTATTGTGTTTTGAGAGTATCATCGAAATTCTTTTAGAAGGTGTAGCAAAATATTTATAGTTGCTGACTGATACTCGTTGAGCCGTTTGAATGAAATAAGAACCCTGAAGAAAAGAAGAACTAAATTAAAAAAAATTATGTCTATCGAATATTCTCTTAGCTAATTAATTTATATTAATTAACTAAGAGAATATTCCATTGTTAAGAGATAATAAATATATATATATAATTTTTTTTGTTCTTCTTTTCTTCAGGGTTCTCATTTCATTCAAATGACTCAACAAGTATCAGACAGCAACTAAAAATACTTTGTTACACATTTCAAACAAGTGAGATGATACCTGCAGCACTGCAACTCTCAAAACACAAGACAGCTCCATTTTTTTTTTTTTTTTTTTTTTTTTTTTTACGTCGTGCTTTGGGCTTTGAAAGGTCTGTTGTCATCGAAAATTATTTTGAGCATAAACCATCCCTTGTTTAACAATATATATATATATATATATATATATATTATATATTATATATTATATATTATATATATATATGTTATATATTATATATTATATATTATATATATATATTATATATATATATATTATATACATAATAAATTAATTAGCTAAGAGAATATTCTATTGCTAAGAGATAATAAATATATTTTTCTTTCTTCTTTTCTTCAGGGTTCTCATTTCATTCAAACGGCTCAACGAGTATCAGACAGCAACTAAAAATACTTTGTTAGACATTTTAAACAAGTGCGATATATATATATGTTTTTTTTTTTTTTTTTTAATGTTTTATATAAATTGCGTGGAATAAACATCATAATAAATTAATTAACTAAGATAATATTCCACTGACATAATTTTTTTTAAGTTCTTCTTTTCTCCAGGGTTTTTATTTCATTCAAACGGCTCAACTAGTATCAGTCAGCAACTATAAATATTTTGCTACACATTCTAAACAATTCCAATGATACCCTCAAAGCACAATACAGCTTCGCTTTTTACGAAAAATTCCATGCTTTGAGTTTTGGAAGATCAGTTGTTTCCGAAACCTAGTTTGAATATCCACCATCCTCTTGTTTAAAATAAAATAAAATTTTAGTTTAGTTTATTTCATTTTGACTTGATTATAAATTGTATGGGATAATCATCATAATAAATTAATTAGCTAAGAGAATATTCTATTGCTAAGAGATAATAAATATATTTTTCTTTCTTCTTTTCTTCAGGGTTCTCATTTCATTCAAACGGCTCAACGAGTATCAGACAGCAACTAAAAATACTTTGTTAGACATTTTAAACAAGTGCGATAATGGCGCTGCACTGCAACGCTCAAAACACAACACAGCTCCGTTTTTTACAAAAAACGTCATTCGGTTTGGGTTTTGGAAGATCGGCTGTCTCCGAAAATTATTTTGAACATAACCATCCCTTGTTTAACTTAAAATAACAATATATTTTATTTTATTTTATTTTATTTTGACTGTATTATGTAAATTGCATGGGATAAACATCATAATAAATTAATTAGCTAAGAGACTATTCCATTGCTAAGAGATATTTTTTAGGGTTTCGTTCATCTCACGAAAGCCTATTACTCCCGCTCCGTTGTCTGTCCGTCACAGAGTCATTCTCAGAAACTATATAACTTACAGAGTTGAAACTTTGTGTAAATAGCTGAATACCAGCTATAAAGAGCTCAAAATATTAAAATTTGAAAAATTCGTATTATTTTAATAAATAGAGATAAAAAACAAAACAAAATTCTAACAGCCTTTTTCCTATTCAATTTAAACATTTTTCGTTATGACAGATGCCAAAAATTAAAAATCCACGATTAAATTCTTTCCACAATAATTAATTTTCTATCAGACGATTTCCACGTGAAAAATGAAAATGAAATAAAAAGTTTCACCTAATGAAAAAAAAAAAAAGATTATGACGTCATATGGGTAATAAAACGGAAATTTCTCAATAATACAAGTAGTATGAGTATGTGTATGTACAGAAAGCAGATTAATATCAAGTCATTAGAGAATTAAAAAGAAAATTAATCTTCCGTCATATCGGAAGTTTAACGGATTTCTGAAATGTTTGAGAATAATACAAAGCGAGTATCAATATGAGTAATAGAGAATAGTAAATACAGTGAAACCTCTCTAAGGAGACCACTCATTAGACCATAAGAAATCGGTCTTTCAGAGAGGTGGTCTCTGAATAGAGGTGGTCGGTAAAGCAAAATTTCGTGAAATATATATTACAATATATATATATATATATATATATATATATATATATATATATATATATATATATATATATATATATATATATATATATATTATTGAATTAGTTTATTGTATTTCATGTCTATACAGCTTGAAAGGAGGAATTAATTGTAGTTTGCTTTGATTTTAAGAATTTTTCATTAACAATTTTTGTTTCTAAACATTCTTTGATATCTTTAAACAAATTATTAATCTTAGTATCATCTCTAACAGATATGGAATTTTCTATCAATCTATTTCAAAATCATATTATATCAATCTTTTTCAAAATATAATTTTACATCTGGATGATCTGTTTGAATATGACTATGCAGATCTCTAATACAGATGCAGAAATATCTACATATTGAACATTGAATCCGTTTTCTTTCTGGAGGTCGATGTTTTCAATCGATGAAGTTTTCTCATGTGCCGATATAAATTTCTTTTTTTCTGTGAATACATGATCACAAAGTGTGCATAAAATTTTCGCTGAATTATCCGCCATCATGCTAGTGCTAAAACTTCTACTGTTAAACAAAAATGAAGTGATAACAACGAACATTGTCAATCTTTCCAAGAGAAGCAACAAAATTGAGATAAACTGGAACCAGGACCCTCCCCCATAACACACACACTCAACCGCTTAAAAAAGTCTTCTGCACTAGGTGTCTGTTACTTAATTCCAGGAAAGGCGACAATAACCCTTCTCCCACCAAGACCAACTTATCTTTCCATAACCATAGTGACATTAACCACATGACATTAAACATACACAAGAACCAGCACTTTTCTCTTAAACGGGGGAAAGAAAATAAATTTACGTATTTTCTGGAGATGAGTAGAATTTCGAGATTTCCCCATACAGAGGAAAGTAATTCTACTCTTCAAATGAAAAGTGGAAGGGAAGGAAAGGGAAATAGTGGCCCTTTAATGGAGGAAAATTAACATTGAGCTTATAGCCAAAAATTATAGACCATAAATAAATGGTCTTTATGAGAGGTGGTCTCCTTATAGAGGTGGTCTTTCAGGGAGGTTTCACTGTATATGAGTTTGAGAAACATATTGAATCGTGATAAAAATCCGATTATGGAAATATTCTATTTTAACATTTTGAAGGTGTACAATTTGTTTAATTTTGAAATTATTTTTTAAAATATCGCATTTAGTCCGCATGATGGATATTATTATGACAGAATATAATAGCGGGCTTCACCCGCTATCGGGCTGGTTTAGATATTCAAAAAAACGAAAAAATAGACCGGTAAATTTTTACTTTATAAAAAACATGACTTTTTTTTTTTTTGGTTGCTAAATGAAATTTATTTGAATTTATTAAAGAAAGGATAAAGTGTTTTGAAGGAGATATTAAACGAAACCCTTTGAGCGATCTTCCATCACACTTACCCACTTGTTCTTATTTCGTTCTTCTTTTCTTTAGAGTTCTCATTTCATTCCAACGGCTCAAGAACTGCAACTATAAATACTTTGTTGCACATCCTAAAAAATCCCGATGATACCCTCAAAACACAATACAGCTTCGCTTTTTCGAAAATTTTCATGTTTGAGTTTTGGAAGGTCAGTTGTCTCCAAAACCTAATTTGAATATCCACCATTCTCTTGTTTAAAATAAATTAAAATTTAACTTAATTTTCTTTTATTTAGCCTGTATTATATAAACTGCTTGGTAAAAACATCATAATAAATTAATTAGCTACGTGAATATTCCATTGATAAGATATAACATATACATATATTTATTATTTCGTTCTTTTTTTCTTCGGGGCTCTCATTTCATTCAAACGGCTCAAGGAGTATCAGACAGCAACTAAAAATACTTTGTTACACATTTTAAACAATTGCAATGATACCTGCAGCTCTGCAGCCCTCAAAACACAACACAGCTCCGCTTTTTACGAAAAAGATTCACGTTTGGAGTTTTGAAAGGTCGCCTGTCAAACAAATAAAAATCCGACCAAAATAAGAATTACGTGACCAAAAATACCAAATATCAAGTGGGAAGATGGAAAATCTGGCAAATAGCCTAGTAACTTATCAGAACACGTAAAAGAAGAATAAATAATATGGACAAGGAGAAAAAAAAGCTATCTATTGATAGCCGTTTGAAAGGCCTTGACTATGATTGCGGCGTACTCTACAGTTGCTCCGTAAGGTCGCAGACATATTTAGTAATTGCTTAAATATCTACGAATAAAAACATAATATATTGTTCTTTAATAATTAATGGCACTAATTGAAAAGGTAGTAATTATGAAACTTCATATACAGAAAGGAAGTCGAATTATCATGAGAAATCAGGAATTTACAATGCGAAGCCATTTCGCTCTTGTTTTTCAAAAATGATAATGATATTGATTGATAAATGATAGTTTGCTCTGAATAATGTAAAAAAAAAAAAAAAAAAAAAAAAAAAAAAAAAAAATATTTTCTCGAGAACTTCTGTTTTAAATAATAAAAAAATTGCACTTAGTTAATATTTTTCATAATTTTGTTGTTGTTGTTGTTGTTGTTGATAGGAATTTCACAAAAGATGAACGATAGTTCGCTTTGAATAATATAAAAAGTTGGACACTTCTACTTTGTATTAAAATAATATTGCGTTTACCAATATCTCTTCCATTTTTAAATTATTATTATCAATATTTCTTATATAATTATCGTTTTTTTCTTGTTTGTTTATTAGCAGGTATAGTTACAGACGATAAATGATATCTTGCTCTGAATGGTGTAAAAAGTTTCTTTTCTCGGGTACTTCTATTTTGCCTTAAAAAAAATTAGTTTATCAATATTTCTTATATTTTTAAATTACTAGTATTTTATTTTTCTTGGCAGGTATGACAGACAAATGACGATAAATGTTCCGTAACGATACAGACATTAAATGTTCGGTTGTTTGTTCTGAATGATGTAAAAAGTTTCTTTTCTCCGACACTTCTATTTTGCATTTAAAAGAAAATGTGTTTATCAATATTTTTTATAAATTGAAATTATTTTTAAATTATTTTTAAATTATTAGTCCTTTTGTTGTTGTTGTTGTTGTTTCTGGACAGGTATGACAGATAAATGACGATAAATGATACATAACGATGCAGAGCATAAATGATACAGTTGTTAAATGTTAGGTTGTTTGTTCCCAATGATGTAAAAAGCTTCTTTTCTCGGGCACTTCTATTTCGCATTTTTTAAAAATTAGTTTATCACTATTGTTCACTTATAAATTTAAACTATAGATGGAACCCGTCAAAACTTGACGAAAACGAAATACTATAACAATATCAGTAAAATAAGCTTCTTTATTATTTAAGAAGGGGTGCGTATGAAAAAGTCTTTCAAATATTATATTTTAAAAGTTTTTCCCCAGTCAAATACCAGTCGATATTTCCGACGCAAACTCCAAACAAACAATCCGTAATTAACTGTGTAATGTAAATCAGTTTGACATTATCGCCATATTCCCCACGGCAAGAAAAAAATTTCATGTACCTATGAAGTATCATACAAATAGTATATTCCTATGCTCATCTCATATTCAGTAAATAAAATAAAATAATAAATAAAGCACACATCCCCCCCCCCCCCTGTGATAATGCAACCGAATGAGCTCCTATGCGCATGTGCATTGCATCTGCCCAAAAGCACCGTAGAAATTCAACGTTAAAAAAGTTTTTAAATGTTTAAATTAAAAGTTTTAAAATGTCCTCTTTAATCATTGTTCGTTACAAATCCATTTCTTCTAAAACGCATCCATTATTTTAAGCTACTCAATTTTTATGTAAAAATTAAGAACTTTTTTACAGTAATAAATCAATCTGCAGATGAGGGAGATTTTTAATGTTTTCACGTGTAATTTATTTGTATGGTTTCTTCGGTTCCTTGACATAATCAGGATGATTATCCCTTTTCCATCACAGTCGGGGATATTTTTCCTCTTATACAGTTGGCAAATGGATCGTTAAAACAATATAAAAAATGCAATTCCTAGCATATTCTGATATCTGCTGAAACATATACATCAACGAATTCAACATATCAATTTTATGTTCAACAAAAACTGAAAATAGTTTTTTTTTTGACAGATTTTCGTTTAGCGCCAAAATGCTCTATCTTATGGATAATCTGATCTTATGATATATCACTGTTTATATTACTATTATTATTATTATTATTCACTTTTTAAGATGGTTAGGGAAATCTATTTTTAATTGTGGCAACTTTCCCAGGGGTTATTTTTATTATTGAAGCAAACTGGTGGTTATTGATAAGATAGAATTAAAAAACTTTTCATGCTTGAAAATTATTTAAAAAGTCATTAAATTAAGCAGCAGTTTTCAAATAAATTTGAATCGAAAGCTAATTTTATTTTCTAATTGATGATGTAAGAATTACGATTGTAATATGTAGTAAAAAATTGAAATTTGTAGTATTTAGAAGTAATGTTAGCGCGATGAAAGCTAAAGCGATAGTGCCGTTTGTTGTCACAACCGTTATACATTTTTTAAAACTACCACTGTGTTTTTGCTGGAGTCCAAAAGTAGACTACCGTTTTTTTCCATCGAAAGAGAAATTCACGGTGAAAGAGATAGGACTTTGCGCTAATAAGGAACTGTTAAATGAACTCATAATAAACCTACCAAAATAATTAACCAAGAAATATTAGTCCTACATTGTTTATTCTAGCTAAAAATACAATAATTATTTCAAGTATTTTTTTCAACCATAACACTATTTTTAATCATTTTTAATCTCCTCAAATCCTTTACTTTTGTGGGTTTTTTTTATTAAAAAAGGGAATTTTCTGACCTATAATTTAAAAAAAAGTAATTGGTAACATGTAATCAAGGTATGCAATCAAGATGAAGCAATCAATGGCGGTTCCAATTCCAATCTTTATTATTAAGAATGGAAAAATCAGTTAAAATTACGTCATGTTGACACAATCATATACATTTTTCTCTTTAGTTTTATCAATGTTAAAATGCATTTCAAGCTACGCATAACGTCATTTTCACCGGCGCAAGCTTATCACACGTACTTCATATACGTTACTTTAATGCTTAAACATCATGTATACAAAAAAAAAAAAATATTTTGTATTTAATTGCAATGAAAAATGGCATCAACAAAGTTATAATGCATAATGATACAATAAACCCAATGGAAAATATTCCCTTGACGTCACAATAAATATGATTTTTTTTTCGCTTATTAAACACGCGGATAAATATTTTTACCGAAATTTAACTTGCAAATTAAAAAAAATCAGCCTAAAAGCCACGTGCTTTTAATATTTATTATTTCTCTTTCATCCTCGTAACCACGGAGTTCAGAGAATAATCTCTATGGAACGGAACAGTGGGCGTTATCCGATTATGACGTCATTAGCAGAAGTAAAAGTTTAATTGAAAAATACGGCTAATTAATTAAATTTTAGAACAAACAAATGCACGATAACAAATCTGTGTCCAAATATCTTTCATTTAAAAAAAGAATGATGTAATTTGATGCAGTAGTTTGTTCTCACGAATTGTCGAAAGAAAAAGCGTAGCGTTTGAAATATATAGATTATTTTTAAATTATATTTAAATTATTAGTCTTTTTATTGTTGTTGTTGTTGTTTCTTGGCAAATATGACAGATAAATGACGATAAATGATGCATAAAGATTCAGACTATAAATGATACAGACGTTAAATGTTAAATTGTGTTCTCAATGATGTAAAAAGCTTCTTTTCCCGGGCACTTCTAATTTGCTTTTTAAAAAAACGAGTTTATCAATATTTCTTATAAATTTAAATTATTTTAAAATTAATTTAAAATTATTAGTCCGTTTGTTGTTGTTGTTGTTTATATTACTTTTAAATGCTAAAAGTGTAAAATTAACAACATAATATCGATTAAAATAACTTTTATTAGTTGTTTTACATGTTTCGACTCTTTCCGAGTCATTTTCAAAAACAAAATGAGAATAATCGTTGTTTTTGAAAATGACTCGGAAAGAGTCGAAACATGTAAAACAACTAATAAAAGTTATTTTAATTTATATTATGTTGTTAATTTTACACCTTTAGCATTTAAAAGTAATATATTATTACAAGGTGTTATAATTTTATTATATTGTTGTTGTTGTTATTTGACAGGTATGACAGATAAATGATGATAAATGATGCATAACAATGCAGACTATAAATGATACAGTTGTTAAATGTTAGGTTGTTTGTTCTCAATGATGTAAAAAGTTTCTTTTCTCGGGCACTTCTATTTTGCATTTAAAAAAATAGTTTATCACTATTTCTTATATTTTAAAATTATTTTAAAATTATATTTAAATTATTAGTCTGTTTTTTTGTTGTTGTGGTTTCTTGGTCGGTATGACAGATAAATGACAGATAAATGATGAATATCGATACAGACTATAAATGATACACGTTAAATGTTAGGTTGTTTGTTCTCAATGATGTAAAAAGTTTCTTTTTTCGGGCACTTCTATTATACATTTTTAAAAAATGTTTGCATTTCATTTTGAACATGTTATGACACTTGAAACATAAAGAATCACTAAGGTTCTCTACAACTTGTCTTCTCTAGATTATGGAGTGCGTAGGATTTATCGTTCATGTACAGAGACGCACAAGGGAATTCGGTTAAAGGACTAACTATATGATCGGTAATTCCTAGAAGTGCTCTTTTCGCTGTGATTTGCAATTTTATGTAATTTTAAGTGTATTACGTGTTGTTACCCTGTAGATCATATACAGAGCTATACGAAATACTTCGAATACGGGCAGCAATTTGCTGAAAATTTATTTTTACTGAGTTTTGTATTTTGTAAATTGCTTATTTATATATCTCATTTCATCGTAGGAAAAAAAAAATTAAATTTCTTAAAAATATTCTGTTTGTGTTGGAAAGTGTTTTATAATCTATGTCGGATGCATACCTTTTCATTCTGTTTTTTTCTTTTTTTTTTTTTTTTTTTTTTTTAAGTGATTTTTAATATGCTACAAATTTTGTATACTGAAATTTAAAAAATATTTTTAAATTTTAATCAATAGATATTGGTGGCGTGTTAGAAGGTAAAAAATACTTAAAAATTCATTTTCCCCAGTGTTCTAACACTCGACAGATTCGAGAATAAAAACTGGGTTAATTTCGATCTACTAGTATTTTTGCACGTCAATCTGTAGCTGTTTGTGAGGGGGTTCAGAATAACTTTACTACCAGTATTATAATAAACTAAATTTCTACTTGTTTAATAATAAGAACATTCAGCGATTAGGTAAGATTAAATGTAATATACTAAAATTCTGACAGTAACGTGATTGTGAAACCCCTGACGAGCCGCCACTGACGTCAACATAAGCAGTCATACACGTTGAATGAATGCAGCGCCATCTCTTCCTAAAATTTTAAACTGCTTTTTTTTCTTTTAATTAGTGTATACAAAGCTTATTTACCGCCTCATAAAAATGTCACATGTTTCTATACTTATTATACCGAGTATCCTAAAATGGACTGACTGATTTTAAAATTCAATAACTTGCAAACGGTGACAAATATTTAAAAAAATCTTGCAGGTCAGTAATGTATGATGTCAGAAGTTTTTTAACCGCGATTCCTGATTTTAGTTCAAATTACCAGAAATAGATGGCGCTGCGAGCAATAGACGTCTAGAGATCCTACATTAGAGAGAGATTGGACATTGACGAAATGTCCGCCATGTAAGTTCCAAAGCAGGTGGAATGCAGTAGAACGCAAAGTATTTTCATCAGCGTCTAACACTTTTTATTGTATTAAAATCATGGAAAATTCGTTTTTACATGCCTTCAGGGAGCCATGAAAATACATTGCGTTCTACTGCGTTTCACCTGCTTTGGAACTTAAATGGCGGACATTTCGTCAATGTCCAATCTCTCTATACGTCCAACCGAGGTAGAAGCAGAAATCACCCAGCATTGATGCGAAGGAAAGAGGTCAAATGTCTGGAGTGGGTCTCATTCACCTATACAATCTTCATAAATATAAAATCGCCTGCCTACTCGAATACTGCTTATTCAATTCATGCCAATTCTGAACGCTGTCGTTATATCGAAAAATTCGTTATTTCCATGGCAACAACACATTTCAACAACACCGACTGAGTTCAGAATCGGGCCCTAAGAACAAGTTTCTACTAGCGAATGAGACACACTCGATATATTTAACCTCCATCCTTCGCATCAATGCTGGGTGATTTCAGGTTTGGTCCCCATTGAGCGCCTATTGCTTTCAGCGCCATCTATCGTTCTTATTTGAAACTAAAACGGAAAATCGCAGCAGAAAGTACTCCTGACATCATGCATTACTGTCCTGCATGAATTTTTTTAATATTTTTCACCGTTTGAAAGTTATTAAATTTTAAAATCAGTCAGTTCATTTTATTACACCCTGTACTTAGTGCGTTATTAAATGTTAAAATTCAGGTATGCTTTTATCGAATTAGACGTAAACTGTTCTTTAAATTAAAACATAATAACCCTAATTGAAAAGATAGTAATTACGAAGCTTTGTATACAAAATGAAGTCGAATTAACCGAGTAAGGTGGTAATACGAGCGAAAAAAATCTTTCGGCTCTTGTATTTCTAAAACGTTAATGATAATGATTGATAAACGATATCTGGCTTTGAATGAAGTAAGGAGTTTTCTTTTCCCGGGTTTCTTTGCTTTGAATAACAAAATTATTGGATTTCCGCTCACTTTTTTGTTTTCACTTCGCTTCTTGGCAGACGTTGCTGCAGACAACGAATTAACCTTAAAGTTTCAAGTAACCTGTTTTAGATAACTGAATAAAAAGCTCAAAAGAAGAAGAAGAAAAAATATATAATGTGCATTATCCGCTAATGGCAGTTGAGCTTTAAATAAAGAGAATATCAAGTTGACAGTCACTTGTCGTACAATTTAGATAACACTGTCTGTGATGACTTTGATTTTAAAGAGATTTAACATTTGGAATATGTTAATTTCAGATTAGAAGTAACAGAAGGTCTAACATTGTTTTATTGTTTGTGGAAATTTTATAGCTGCGCCAATGTGAGTAATGCGAGATGAGTGACATTTTGGTTTATTCCATTCAAATTGAAACTTTTTTTCCTTTAAGGCGTTTCTCCAAAAACAAGTGGGTAAGTGTGATCGAAAATCGTGCAAAGGGTTTCGTTTAATTTTCCTTTCAAAACACTTTATCTTTTCTTTAATAAATCCATATAAATTTCATTTAGCAACAACAAAAAAAAAAGTCATGTTTTTTATGAAGTAAAAATTTACTGGTCTATTTTTTTCGTTTTTTCGAATATCTAAACCAGCCGGATAGCGGGCGAAGCCCGCTATTATATTCTGTCATAATATTATCTGTCATGCGGACTAAATGCGATATTTAAAAAAATAATTTCAAAATTAAACATGTTGTACACCTTCAAAACGTTAAAATATGCGAATATATTTCCATAATCGGATTTTTATCATGATTCAATATGTTTCTCAAACTCATATATATTTACTATTCTCTATTACTCTTATTGATACTCGCTTTGTATTATTCTCAAACATTTGAAAAATTCGTTAAACTTCCAATGTGACGTCAGATTTTCTTTTTAATTCTCTAATGATGTAATATTAATCTGCTTTGTGTACATACACAACTCATACTCCTTGTATTATTGAGAAATCTTTGAAAAATTCCGTTGTATTACCACTATGACGTCATCCTTTTTATTTCATATTAATATTTTTATCAATTGGTGAAACTTTTTTTTTCATTTTCATATTTCACGTGGAAAACGTCCAATAGAAAATTAATTATTGTAGAAAGAATTTCATTGTGGATTTTTAATTTTTGGCAACTGCTTTAAAGAAAAATGTTTAAATTTAATTGTAAAAGGCTGTTAGAATTTTGGTTTTTTACCTCTATTTATTAAAATAATACGATTTTTTCAAATTTTAGTATTTTGAGCTTCATAGCTGGTATACAGCTGGATATACACAAAGTTTCAACTCTGTAAGTTACCTAGTTTCTGAAAATGGCTCTGTGAGGGACAGACAACGGAGCGGGAGTAATAGGGTTTCGTGAGATGAACGAAACCCAAATAAAAAAATCCCTGTCTAACGCAAAACTTTCTGACACGTTTACGAACTCATTTTTAAACATGACACTTGAAGGCCTGGCTATTGAAACGATTTCGAATCGAGTGGCGTTTTCCCTTTTTTTAAATAAATGAATTGCTTATCGAGTTATAAGCTAACTAGCTGACCCGCCCGGCGTTGCCCGGGCAGACTGTCATTGAAAAATATAACAGTGGAATGGACTTCATAAAAAAAAAAGACTGAATAATATTTATTTATGCTAAAAACTTGCAAAAAAATTAAATAAGAGCTGAAATTTCAAAAGTATAACAGTTATGTTTAAAAAATGAAACGGTCAGGGAAAATTATTACACTTACTTTTCCCTTTTTACTAAAAATCCCTTTTTAATTTTATATTGCTAATAATATTAAATGCTTACAAAAATCAACATTTCAAATGAAAATGTGTAAAAATATATCTACAGAGTGATTTTTTTTAAAGTTGTGAAAGTAAAACACTATAACAAAAGAACCACTGATCCAAATGACCTAAAATTTCACCAGTATGCTCCCAAAGCAATGGAAATTTTTTAGGCATGGTTAAAAAAACTTAAAATCGCACCGACAGATGGCGCTGTAAGGTAGCAGAAACAAAGAATATCGTCTGTGGGAGGAAAACAATGGACGGTACTTTGAGAAACCATCTTCCGTAAACCCTCTGTCGTCATTGGACCTTTTCTTAAATTCTTAAGTGTCCTAAATCTCCTAAGAGCAGTTGCTGCGCTGTCATTATTCTGATAATACAGTTTCACTAACAGCGCACGGTCCGTCAATGGCGCAGTCACTGCGAGGATTTCCCTAGAACAATGCACACGAGATGTGCGTACTTCACGTTTTTATCACCAATGTGCGTGTGCCGGGCGGAAGTTCATCTCCCGACTTTACTGCATGTACAGCGCCATCTGTCGATGCGGTTTTAAGTTTTTTTTAACCACGCCTAATAAATCCCCATTGCTTTGGGAGCATACTGGTGAAATTTTAGGTCATTTGGATCAGTGGTTCTTTTGTTATAGGGTTTTACTTTCACAACTTAAAAAAGTCCTTCCGGCCTTTACCGGGAGGAAAAGGTAGCTTTCCTATATCTTCGTTTTAAAATTTTAGCTAATGTTACACGAAAACAGCAAGTTAAAATGCAAAGAAATGTTTACAAAAGATTCGTTAATACTGAATTTGAATAAGAAATTCACCAAATTATTGAGCAATAGCCAAATTGGCTTCATTTATGAAGACTTATTTTGGTCGCCAAACTTGGCGATATTTCGCCAAATGGCGCCAATTTTGGAGAGAATTTGGCGCTAACGGATATGAATATATAGTTTAATGCGTATGATTGGGAAAATTATTACAACAATGAAAGAAAATAATTTGCGAGTAATCGCGTTAATGTGTTGTTTTGTTTCAAAATGTCAGCCACCCTAGAATTTCAAACTGCTCTATCTCAGCCATTTCTTAAGATAGAGGTAAAGCAAAAAATGCTCTGGAATCCTTGTATCAAGGCCTAACACGTAATTAAAAAATAAATTTGAATTTTTAACTTTTTTGTATATTTATTTTAGTTTTAAATTTTTAAATGGCCGCCATCTTGAAACAAAATGGCGGACCAAGCTGGCCAACGAACTCGGTCGAGACATTGGTGAGCTTAATACACACAATTAGTTTCATCAAAATTGATTTATAAATACGAGCGTTATCGTATGACATAGGTCATATATATATATATATATATATATATATAAAACTTTAAGTAAAATTTAACCATATATATATATATAATTATAATATCTATGAATTTCAAAAAACATATCAAGTTCTATTATCATTCTACTTAAATCTCCAAAGGGATAATTAATGATATTGTGTATACAGAATACCACATAGCTAATAATTAACATGTGCAAACATAATATTACCATAGCTTGTGCTTCAATGGTAATTGGCCAAATTTTACTCATACCTAAAGAATATTGAAAAAAGAAAAAAGAAATAGAGAGAAAGGAAAAAAAAAATTATAAATTGGAGTTGCAATTAAGTAAATACAAATGGATTAATAAATTAAATATGAACCATATACAATGGAAAATTGGACCACATGAGAATTAAATATGAATTGGATATGAAAAAACACATGCACATGTACTCATCAGCCTGGATGCACCCACATGTGTTTTAAATAATAATTCAGTGTTTCATAATTCTACTGGCATAATGCTAAGATCAGTAGAATCATCCAGGTACACTGAATTATTACCAGACAACAATTGGAAATATTAAAATTTGGAAATATTTAAATAGGAAATAAAAAACCATTAAGAATATACAATATATTTCACTCACATCGATTATCCCCAAAACTGTATTTAACACCTCACGAAATTACCACGAGATAACAGTTTTGAAATAATAAAATTGGAAATATGAACGCGTAAAGTGTAGATAAAATATTTTACTCACAATAATTATACAGAATCCTTAAAATGTCACAACTTCTGCATAATATTCACATCCACATGGCAATGCATCATACATGTTGACTAAGTCGAGTTGAGAGAAATGATTTGAAAGACAAGTTGAGAGCACACTTTTTTTAAAACACAACCCATCGATGACACCCAAACACAAAATGATTCAAAAACACACAAAATAATTCTGATTTTAATACACTTATAACAAAATTATATCCGTGAATATATATTACTCCATCCAATTTTAATTCCTGAAAGTAAAATTAATATACAATCAATAGCTCCCTCTATAGTTAAATTAAATATAATATTAACAATATTATCAACAACTACCTGAAAGGTAAAGTGTCGCCATCTATTGGTATTATAATAATTCATAATTAATATTTAGTTAGATATCCACTTTATTAGTTACATACTCACTTCATTAGATTTAATTATATAAATAAACTTTAAAAAACAATACTAACTTGTAGTTTTACTTTAAATTCAAATTTCAATATTTTTGTTTTTATTTATATCTGAGCATAAGTATTTTATACGATGTAGATAATTGATAATTATATTTTTATAAACAGATTTATGTAAACATGAAGCAAAATTGGTAAAAATATTTACTTTAAATGGGAAATCAAATCTCTTATCATAAATATCAAAAATTAATTTATAATTATTAGTAATATTAATTTTTAAGTCAAGAAAGTTTATATTATTATTAATTAAATCATTTTCGCTTAATTTAAGCTGAGTAGGATAAAAATTGAGTGGTGATGTGCAATTTTTTTCATTGAAATAAAATATGATAATGTCATAAATATAGCGATAAAATACATAATCATTGTTCGGACTTATATTTCTTTCATAATAATATAAGTAAAGGTCAGAGAGAATACTAGATGCGGTTCCGCCCTGCGGAATTCCCTGGCATTGTTTATAGATAATATTGTCATATATAATGTAATTATTATGCAATGTAAAATTTAGTAAAGTTAAAAAAAAATTTACTGAAATATGTTCTTTTAATTTTAATTGAGATTTAAATTCTTTAAATAATATACACATTGTTTTATGTAAGTCTTTTATATCAATGTTATTAAATAAATCATTAAAATCCAATGTTTTTATGAATTTTACCGGATTGATATTATGTATTTTATTAATGAGTTGAAAACTATTTTTTAGGCAATGTTGGTTATTATGTTTTAACGTTATATCATATATCTGCTTTAAAATATTAAGTAGTAAATTGCTTGCATTTTTATTATATGTGTTACAACCGATGGTAACAGTGCGAAATTTAATAGGATTTTTATGAAATTTTGGAATTATAACAAGATAAGGATAATTAAAATTATTACATTTGATTTTTAGTAATTTGTGATAATTTAATAATTTTCTGTTATTTATTTCAATATTTAATTTAGTTTTATTAAAAATATTACTTGTGTTGATTGCATTGTGAATTAACACTTTATAGTATTCTTTACAAATGATAGCATAATTATTTGGAGATTTATCTACATAAGTAATTATAAATTTGTTTTGTAATTCTGATATATGTTTATTTATGTTTTTAAAAGCTGCATGTGTAATATGATGATAATTTTTTATAATTTCATTTTTTAATTTATCAATTACAGAAAATCTCCATTCACTGAAATATTCGATTGGTTTATTGTAATCAACAGCAATTTTATATATAAACAAATCAATATCTTGAATAAACTGCAATACTATGGATTTGATATTACACTTATACCGGGTGTCCTAAAAAGGACTGACTGATTTTAAAATTCAATAACTTACAAACGGTGACAGATATTTAAAAAATTCTTGCAGGAGAGTGATGTACGATGTCAGGAGTTTTTTTACTGCGATTCCCGGTTTTAGTTTGAATTTTCATCAATAGATGGCGCTGAGAGCAATAGGCACTCAGTCGAGACCAAAACTGAAATCAGGAGGTTACATGTATGGAGTGGGTCCCTTTCACCAATACAATTTTTGTTAGGGCACGATTCTGAGCTCAGTCGTTATATTTTCGATGAAATGTGTTGTTGCCATGGAAATAAGGAATTCCTCAACATAACGACAGCGTTCAGAATTGGGCATGAATTTAATAAGCAGTATGTGAGAGAGCAGACGATTTTATATTTATGAAGTTTTATTTTCCTGGATTTAATTACTTTTTATCGTCTGATTTAAATAATATTTTGTGCATCGCATCTTAAAACTAGGAGAAGAGATTCAGTATTTTTTTCCTTTTGTTGTTGTTAAAAATTTCATAAATTTTGTTAAATTCTAAGAATATTTTAGATCTTTTAAGGAAGTTTTTCAGTATATTTTTATGCATGTTGAATCCAGTTTAAAAGAATCTTGGAAATGGTTTATACTTTGGAAGAAAGAATATTTATAATACTAGAGTACTACCGCTTGGATCAAAGCATAATAGCTACAAGAAGAAGTTTCCAAGAGAAATTTAACGTAATTAAACAATTGTATGAGAAATTTGTAAAAACCGGTAGTGTTGCCGACGATTTGGTAGACAAAGTTGGACGACATAAATCGGCCATGACTGAATCTAACGTAGATGTTATTAAAAATGTTATTAATCAAGATTCGAGAATATCGGTCCGTAAAATTGCAGCTTCATGCTCAGTGAGTAAAACCGCAACGCACAAAATTCTGCGAAAATGCTTGGAAATGTATCCTTACAAAATACAAACGCAGGAACCACTTCCTATCATTATGAAAGAAAAAAGACTAACTTTTGCAAATGAAATGCTACAGTTGATAGATGAAGGGGGTATTGACGCAAACCAAATTTGGTTTTCTGACGAAGCGTATTTCCATCTGGATGGTTTCGTCAATAAACAGAATTGGAGGATATGGGGAACTGAGAACCCTTATGTGTGCGTGCCACGATCAGTCTACTCACAAAAAATTACTATGTGGGCAGCCTTATCTAGCAGTGGAATGATTGGGCCTTTTTTTTTGGAGGAAACTGTAAATTCAAGTCGATACATCGAAATATTGCACCAATTTGTGGCCATGTTGAATACCTTAGGTAATTTACAAACAGATTGGTTCATGCAAGACGGTGCGAGACCTCATCGGACAGCTGATGTTTTCACTTTCCTCAATGAATATTTTGATAACCGTGTCATTGCATTGCATTATCAAAATGCAACCGATACAGGTATGGATTGGCCACCGTGTTCGCCGGACCTCAATCCATGCGATTTCTTCCTATGGGGCTACCTAAAGGATGCAGTGCACAGACATAATCCCACCACTATTACTGAACTGCAACAAATCATTACTCATGAATGCGAAGCTATTTCAGAAAGAACTTCGCAGAACGTATGTGGTAATTTTGTTCTCCGTTTAAGACATATGATTGTGTCGAATGGTGGGCATTTTGACAATATCGTAATGTGATTGAACGCGTCTAATTTCTGGTTTTTACCCTTTTCTCATTGGATTGAGGCATTCACATTCTTTTAAATATGAGTTATAAAGAGTTGATATGTTTATAGAATTTTACAAATTTGTATTTATCCCATGTAATTTTTTTTATCTGTTTGGTTAATTTTTTTTAGCTATATAAGTTTAATGATCAGTTATTTTTTAGAAACATTTTTAACTGTTCGAAAATATTTGAAAATATTTATTTTGTTATTTTGCTTATTATTTCTTTATTAACTTTGTTATCATTATCAATTTCTCTATAAAAAACAGTGACACCGTCATTTATCCAATCGATATAGTCATTCTGATTTATTATTCATAAAACTTTCCTTTTACAGTATAATACACTTTCTGTATGCATATATTTATTTTGTAGTAATAATTTGTTATCTTCGGAAGAGCTTTGTATTTTTGGTAAATAAATGGTGAGAGAAACATTTGACAACGTATTATTTATATTTTGAATATCCATTTCATTTGCGACTTTTTGTGTAAGTTCTTGAAATTAAGGCAATAAATAAATAAATTCTTACAAGTGATGCTTTAAGAAGAAGTAATCAAAATCTTCTAAACAGGATTGTTACTCTCATAACAAGTGAGTAAGTGTGATCGAAGATCGCATAAAGGGTTTCGTTTAATATTCCTTTCAAAACACTTTATCCTTTCTTTAACAAATCCAAATAAATTTCATTTCCAAAATAATAATAATAATATAATAATAATAATAATAATGTTTTCTATAAAGTAAAAATTTGCCGGTCTATTTTTCTCGTTTTTTCGAATATCTGAACTGGCCCCCGATAGCGGGCTAAGCCCGCTATTATATTCTGTCATAATAGTATCTGTCATCTGGACCAAATCCGATATAAAAAAAAATCAATTTCAAAATGAAACATGTGGTATAGAGACCTTCAAAATTTTAAAATATGCCAATATTCCATAATCGAGTTTTTATCATGATTCAATATGTTCCTCAAACTTATATATTTACTATTCTCTATTACTCATATTGATACTCTCTTTGTATTATTCTGAAACATTTGAAAATCCGTTATGACGTCAGATTAATTTTCATTTTAATTCTCTAATGACGTAATATTAAGCTGCTTTCTGTATTTACACATACTTACAGTCCTTGTATTATTGAGAAATGTTTGAAAATTTCCGTTTAATTACCAATATCACGTCATATTAATCTTTTTTTTTCAACTGGTGGAACTTCTTATTTCATTTTCATTTTTCACGTGGAAATATTTTAATAGAAAATTAATTATTGTAGAAAGAATTTTTTTGTGGATTTTTAATTGTTGCCAACTGCTATAACGAAAAATGTTTAAATTTAATAGGTAAAGGCTGATAGGTTTTTGGTTTTTTATTTCTATATAAAATAATACGATTTTTTTTTCAAATTTTATGATTTTGAACTTCATAGCAGGTATTCAGCTATAAGTACACAAAGCTTCAGCTCTGTAAGTTAAATAGTTTCTGAGAACCGCCTCTGTGATGGACAAACAACGAAGCGGGAGTAATAAGGTTTCGTGAGATGAACGAAACCCTAAGAATGCAAAAGAAAATTGCCGCAACTCAAAATAATTCGTTCTAATTTTACTTCGCCATGCGTTAAAAACGCCACAATAAGTTCACCATTTCATGAGATGAAAGAATATATCTAATTAAACATTTTAGAAAACGCATAACACATTTTAAAACAAGATTTCAGTAATTACTACCCATAGCCAAAAAAGTACTCCACTTCTTTTGAAAGGCCCTGTATATGACCTATAAAACTGTACATATTCTACATAGTATTCTAAAGTTTAGTTTAATAAGTAAATACATAATGCAGTTGAAAATTCACCTTCAGAGGTTTCTAGTAATAGACGGAAACATATTAGAATTCTTTTGTACAGTCCTGTATATTACCTACAAATTTTTTACATGCCAAATATGAAACTAAATTTTAATTCAGGCAAAAAACACGGTAAAAATTACTGAAATAGCAATTCCAGAAATTATCATCCATCGGCGGCCATATATTTAGTTCTTTGCGTGGCCCTGTAAATGATATCATTAAAATGCATAACATAGCTCGAATAAAAAACTCTTTTCTGGAATTCACGCTCATAGTTGGTAATGCTTACGAATTCTTTTGTGTAGCCCTGTATATGATCTATAGCATTATACACATCACGTAGTATGCAAAAATGTTTTTTAAACTGCTTACCATAACTGAAAGCGCACTTCCAGCAATTATCGCCTATAGACAGTATTCCTGATACAGTACTTCAAACGAAATCTTTCGCGTGTCCCTGTAAATGAACGAAAAATGTACATCCTATTATACAACAAGTATCTTTCAGTAAACCTCGGTAATGTATATCAGTTTCATTATATTAGAAATATTGTAACATAATTAAAATACGCATCAAACCGTTTTTCCCCGCAGGCCATTATGTAGCAGAATTAATTGCGTAGCCTTGTAAATGAATGATAAATGCTTTACACTCCATATTGTACAGAAAACATGTCCACTTCATAAATGTAAATCAATTTCATTATGTTTGTAACGGTGTAACATCATTAATATACACCGTAAACGATTTTTTCCCATGTACCATCATGCAATGAAACAATTTTGGGTGGCCTTGTAAACGAATTAAAAGTTCTACACATGCAATATTCGATTGCAAGCATCTTTTAGTGCACTTTAGTGCTATATATTATTTTCAATAAGTTTGAAATAGTGTAACATCATTAAAATACAGTGCAGAGGATTTATCCCACTGACCACAATAAAACGGACATGCTTTTAAGTGCCCCTGTAACCGAACTATAATTGTTACAAAATTCGTTTTCAATACAGAGCACTCCATGGTAAACCTCAATATACTATATCAGATACATACATGGCAATTTGAATATATTTACACAAGTTAGAGCATGGAAAGAACGTCCGATAAACCAAGTGCATAAACACTTTTCAATTGTGCTGGAAAGTCTTAGAAAGAAAAAAAATTTGATGAATAAAGAAGACACTCATTTTTAAAAGACCTTATCCTTCTTGGAATGTAACAAGTTTAAAAAAAATTGATATTTTGAACATTGTCGTTAAACATTTCTATTTGGTAGAAGTCGTTTTCGTGGAAACAATACTTTTTCCGGCTTAGATGCTTTACACTCACGCTAAAAAAAAAAAAAAATTAATCGGTTAAAAAAAAGTCGCCAAATTTAGGGGATTTTTTCCTTTAATGGCAACCTAGCCATTGTATTAAGTTATTCGTTTGGCGCAGTCTTGGAAATCGCGCCAACCAAACAGTCGCCAATCTTTTGTTTACATTTTAGCGTGAGTGTAACACATCTGTTCCCTTTTTCCTATTGTTGCTCTGACTCTCCCTGCCTACAATATTGAAGTCATACCGTCTCAGTTCAGAATCGCGCTCTAACAAAAATTGTATTGGTGAAAGAGACCCACTCCATACATGTAACCTCCTGATTTCAGTTTTGGTCTCGACTGAGTGCCTATTGCTCTCAGCGCCATCTATTGATGAAAATTCAAACTAAAACCGGGAATCGCAGTAAAAAAACTCCTGACATCGTACATCACTCTCCTGCAAGAATTTTTTAAATATCTGCCACCGTTTGTAAGTTATTGAATTTTAAAATCAGTCAGTCCTTTTTAGGACACCCGGTATATATATATATATATATATATATATATATATATATATATATATATATATATATATATATGGATATATCTATATATATAAATCAACATTTGAACGGAGGGTGGTTTTGGGGTCTGGGGGTCATGATCGGTGAAAATATATCGAAATTTTCCGGAACTGCTTTCCTCCGAACGGCTGCAATAGGTAGCTTTATACTTTTTTGTATTGAAAGCTACCTAAAAAAATCACCCTGTATTTAATTGTTAATGTTGACAAATTATAATTACCATTTATTTGCACTGTAATCAATAAATCATTGTTTGTTTCTCTTTTATTCCTGTAGATGTATTCTACCAACCAATGAGATGCATTTCATTCGGGCGTTGCCATTAAACAATTAGCAAATAATCGCGATTGCTGTGCCACGTACGATAGCGTAATATATATATATATATATATATAGATGTGGTCACGTGCCGGCAGGTTTTTCTCCTCTCTCGAGTAGTTGGGTCCGGAAATTCTATTCAAAACGTCAACTTTCACAGTATATTCTGAAAGATCTTCTGCCTTTATCAAAAAATAAAAAACACCATCCGATTCACCAAACTTTTCATCTTTTTTTGTTCAAAAATATTTTCTGTCTTGATGTTATATTGCTAAAATTTTGAAAGTTTTTTGTAAGCAAGATGCAGTTTTGTTTTTAAAGAATAACAAGTTGAAAATTATACGTTAAACGTGGCATTTTCCTGCTATAACTAGTTTTACAATGTTAAAAATCATCGTTATTATTTCAGTGAAATTAATTATATCATTTGCTATGAACGAAATGAGGATGCCTTTTTTTTTTCTTATTACGTATGCCATGTTTACAGATCTGAATTTGTTTTTCGAACCCAAACGGAGCTGTAAATTCACCATGGAGATTTTGCTTTGAGAAAGATTACCTCCATGGTTAATATTTCTTTGACTCACGATGAATGAATATTTTGTTTATTTACTTTAATGGATTGAGATATTCGGCTGTTAACCTCATTTTCACTGAAGTTTTCTCAGAATCTATACATTTGTGAATGTAACTCATCTCTCAAGAAAACTTTTTTTTTAACGATGTTTCTAAAATTGTAACTTTTACGCAATTTCATTCGAAAAATTAATTTTGAATAAAAGTGGTCGCTTGGCATATGAAAAAAGAAGTGGTTAGCCAGTATTTGTTTTCCTCAGTCACATGACTTGCGCTTTTATCATATAGATTACGTATGATAAGATTTAATAGAATAAAGAAAACTTTTATTAATACCTTTTTAAGTTTTGATTCAATTTTCGTAAAATTTGAAATGACTCGACAAAATTCTGCAACGATTATATATATTAAATTTCAAACCATTCGGTCGGGTAGTTTTTGCGCTGTTGTATGCGGACAGACAGACAGTCAGACAGACGGACTTAGACGACGACTATAGGTGCTACGTACGTATAGACGTGTATGTATACGTGTTTTAGGTGCGTTCGTACTTAGTACGAACGCACCTAAAAATGCTATAAATAAACATATTTTTAGGTTGAATGTAAACTCAAGTCTTTCAAGTATAATTATTACCAAAAATGATGTTTTACATGCACCATTTTTTTTTTTATTTCTTTATCAGGAACACAACCAGTGATTTCAAAATTTCTGCTCGACACGTTTAAAAAAAAAAAAAAAATAACCCTGTTATGATCTGAAAATTTTTGTATCTACCAGTGGACCTGTGTCAAGATTTCGCACTGCAGTCTAATATTTTTTAGCAATATCTAATATTGTTTAGATGCAGTTTTAAACTTCTAAGGAAAAATTAAGGACTAAAAATATCTGCAAACAACATTAGTCAAGCCAGAATAGCATTTGATTTATACCATCATACAGTTACAGTTAAAACTGATCAAAGATAGCAAAAGGCACTCGCAAGGGGGGAAAAATAACAATCGTATTTTAACTGCATTAGAGTGTGATGACGTTATCCGGTTCGGGGGAAACGAAAAATAAATTGAATACATATAAAATACAATTTAATTTGATGTAACAAACTTACATTTTTAGGCTACATGTGAAATGCCACTGTTTCGATCAATCGATGGTGTCTTTTTCTTCTAAACATTTGAATTTTCCTTTTTAATAATAAATATAAAATCAGCCCGTGAGGAGACGTCCCACTTTATCTTTTTTGTGTTATTTATATTTTTTTTATAATCATTGTTTCGCACGCTATAATGTGGTATTTTATTTTTGTGGGTGGCAACGTTGATTTGAGAAAAAATTTTCATTCCGATTATGAAAACAATGCTGATTTAATTTTTAATTTAATTGCACTTTTTAATTTTAAAAAAAACATGTTTTGACGAAATGTGAGTATACTATGTCAGATGCCGGTTCAAAAAACTTTTGGATGATACCTCAGTCGTTGTTGTGTATTTTGTAAATACATAGAAAAAGGGATGGTAACAACAGAAATAATATATGTGATTGGAGCCTTTAAAATTTAGGTTTTGTAGTGTATAGTTTTTAACATATAAAAGGAGAAACATGGTCAAATTTTTCACTTTTTTAAAACAAATCGTAAAATTGTAGTGTATATGGCGAGTGGTTTTTAGGTGCGTTCGTAATCATATAAATACGTAGCACTTGTAGTCGTCGTCTGATCCGTCCATCCGTCTGTCCGCATATAACAGCGCAAAAACTACCCAACCAAACGGTTTGAAATTTAAGATATATTATCTTTGCAGAATTTTGTCGAGACATTTCAAATTTTATGAAAATCGAATTAAAACTTTAGAAGATATTAATAAAAATATTTATTAAGAAATTTGAATTAGAAAAAAAAAAATTGATGCTTTCTTGTTATAAGGAGCTTCCGAGGTTCAATCGTCAAGCGACCGAGATACGTATTTTATTACAGAAATTAATCTGCAGACGATATCATTCATTTCACAGATTTAACAAGAACGAAAAATCATGCGTCAAGCATAGATTATGTAACACTTTCCAACGCTTCCAAAATAATTTTACAAATCATACCGTTTAATAAGCTAAAAGATAACATCTAAGTAATCCGAATACTTTTCATCAGCCCTGTATAGGATCTATAGATTTGTATATATAATACATAGGATGCTAAATTTTAGTTCACTTAGGAAACGCGTAGCACAGTTTAAATTTCTCCGTCTGGAGTTAAATAATACGGAAATGTGTTCGCGAACTTTTGTGCTTCCCTGTATAGGATCTACAGAATTTATACACACCACGTAATAGACAAAAAGCGAGTTAAAATTAAAATCGCGTTCAGAAACTTAAAACGCACTTCCAGGAATTATTGTTAACAGACAGTAGAGAATTCTTTTGTGTGTCCCTGTAAATGAACGATGACTGCTATACACACAATATTCTGTAGTAAGCCTCTTGTAATGCACCTTATATAAATTTCAATGCGTTTAAAATAGGGAAACATTATTTAAATAAACCGCAGACGATTTTTCTCCATAGACGTAATGTAACGGAATTCTTTTGACTGTCCCTGTAAAGTAACTATAAGTGCTATGCACACACTATTCCATATTAAGCTTCTTCTAATGCACCTTAGTGATATATATAAATTTCAATGCGTTTAAAATAGTGAAACATTATTTAAATAAACCTCAAGTGATTTTTCCCCATAGACCGCAATGTAATGGAATTCTTTTGAGTGTCCCTGTAAAAAAAGTATAAGTGCTACACACTTCCGTTGAAATAGGGAACGTGCTATAGATAACGACTATAACATATAAAAATTGCAGATCAATCCGAGCATATTTGCGGGAGTTAGAGCACGGACAGACGGCCAGACGGCAGACGGCCAGACGGCCATACGGCCAGACAAACCGAAGTCATAAACACTTTTCAGGTTGGAAAGTGTTAAAAATCATCAAGATCTGAATATTTATATAACTAGCTACAGTACGAACGCACCTCGTTTGTCACGTTTGACGTACAATTTCCAACTTGTTTAATTTACTAGTCGATCATTTGTCATTACAAGTAGGTAAGGTAGCTCTTTATCTAATTATTTCACTGTCAGTTTTAGATAAATTTAATTAAGATAACTACATTTAAATAAACTATAATATTTTAATACAATTTAAAATATATTGTTATTTATCTCAAAAATAATATTTTCTTTAAAAGAAAATAACTCGCAAAAATAGGCAAGTCAATATGGTATTATTATTATTTTTTTAAAAAAGCTTTTTCTCCAAGAATTTTTTCTCTCCTTATTAGCTACGCTCGCTAACCCCCGTCCACATCTCGCGTTCTGTAAAAACAAGCTAATTTGTTCTATTTTAAAAGGAAGAAAAAATGGCTGCAAACATAGAAACTAATATCCATTTAAACTTTCCTTCATGTAACTGTTATCCGTGCTTCATGCATCATTAAAAAGTACTTCAACGCATGAAAATGCACTGATCGTTTTAAATATGACGTACTTTTCACCTCACGCGTAATAATATTATTATTTTAAAGTTTTCTTTCTTTTTTTAATATTAAAGTATAAATATATATCTCAATCGAAAATACAGAGTCAGCAAATATCATTATTCGTGTTATTATTATTATTATTATTATTATTATTATTAAATCTGGCAATAGTGGATAAAAAACGGCTATTTCAAAATAAGAATTAAATCTCCATTCAGATAGAAAATAAAAATAAAAATGTTATTTTGAATAGAAAATTTGAATTAGACAAATTTGAAAAATGATTGGACATTGCACACTACATTCTAGTAAAGTATATGATTGCAAAAGATTGTGAAATTGCTATACATAATTTTTAATTCTATAAATCTTATGTAAATGAACTATTTTGACCGATTTCAACATTAAATATGGTTTGAAATAATTCTTCGATTTTAAAACTGTCTGCTTCAGCGTGTTTATCATACATTTTTCTATAAAACAACCTTTTATTTATTTATTTTTATTTTAATATGCAATAGCTTTTGCAGGATAAGCCGAGAAAGTGAAAATGACACAATAGATTGCATTATGGCAGCGTTAGTAATCTTTTTAACACTTTCCAACATTGACGAAAAGTGATTATGTTTTCGGTTTGTTTGTCTGTCTCCCGTCTGTCTGTCTGTCTGTCCGTGCTCTAATTCGCGTAAATATATATGGATTTTCATGTAATTGATATATGTTATTGAGGTTTACTTTGGCATGTTCGGTATTGAAAATGAAGTGTGTAGCACTTATAGCTTTTTTACAGGGACACTCAAAACGATTCTGTTACATAACGGTCTATGGAGAAAAATCGTTTGCGGTTTATTTTAAAAATGTTTCAATAATGTCGCAATTTCAAACATATTGAAATCGATACATATATCACTCAGGTGCATTACAAGAAGCTTACTATAAAATATTGTGTACTAGCTGACCCGCCCGGCGTTGCCCGAGCCCTTGTAATAAGCTTAAATCTCTTAAAAAACGGAACTCTGGCCACGGTCTACGATGGCTTCGGAACCGTATACCCGGCATGCTCGTACGCTCTAGAAAATCTTTTATTTCCCCCCTACCACCGCCAGGGGAGCATTCTGTTCTAAACAAACCTCTTTCCGAACGGACTTCTGAGACAGGTCCCCACTACCTACGTTACTGTATAGTAGGCGCACTACAAAATTGAGCTGGTTTCGAAAAGATTGGAACATTATTAGCCCAGTTATTGCAATAAGGCGCAGTTAGAGAAAATAACCTTGAGTGAGGTGCCGAAGGGAGGGGATGTTCGAGTGTCCTTCAGAAAATGACTAATTAGGAGGCCCACTATGCATGCATAAAAATTCGTTCGTTTTGTTAAGCTAGGAACTTAATTACAAAGTTGGCTTAAACTCTTATTTGTAAATAGTGGTAACCTCTACTCATAAATTTAATTTAATGTTATAAAGGGTGACTATTAAGTTAAATATAATGTTTGGAATCACTTGTGTTGAAATCGGAAAGATAGTTGCTGAAATATGAAAACGGAGCATAGTTAGAGAAAAAAACCTTGAAGGGAGGGTCGGGGGGGAGGGGTTGTTCAAGTGTCCTTCAGCAAATGACTAATTAGGAGGACCACTATGCATCTTTCAAAATTCGTTCGTTTGCTTAAGCTTTGAACTTAATTACAAATTTGGCTTAAACTATTATTCGTAAATAGTGGTAACCGCTACTCATAATTTTAGTTTAATGTTATAAAGAGTGACAATTAAGTTAATTATAATGTTTGGAATCACTTGTGTTGAAATCGGAAAGATAGTTGCTGAGATATGGAAACGGAGCATAGTTAGAGAAAAGTCCTTGCAAGAGGGGCCGTAGGGGGGGGGGGGGGGTGTTCAAGTGCTCTTCAGCAAATGACTAATTACACTCTAAAATTGGAAGGAGTGAGAAGTTGACTCTTTGGAAGAGTGAGAGGCATTTTCACTCTTTTAGGAGTGAATTTTATAAATAGGCACTCTTTAAAGAGTGGAATTTTCCACTCTCTAGAAAGGAGTGAAATATCTCACTCCGTTGTCGACAGTGACTGTTTCACTCTGTTGACAAGAGTGAATAGTTCACTCCGTTAAGAGTGAAGAAAAACAGTTTTTTCCAACAAAACCACAAGATGGCGCCAGCTCTCAGATCCTCCGTTATCGAAACGAAACGCCTAAAATGAAATCCTTTATATATAGTAGCGCGATTTTAAAAAAACTGAAAAAGGCATTGAAATAATAAATGAATCGATAGAATTATGGACAGGAAATATATTTTATGCTTTACAAATTGCAGGATTTGCCAGTGCTAAGAACAGGGCAGGGAAAACAAATATTTGAAGTAAATTTATGCTTAGCTGCAACACAATTTTGCTTCTATTTTATAAACAGAAATTTAATATCTCTGAATGCTAATTATTTTCCTCTTTATTTAAATAACCTATTCTACATATTTTATATCATTTCTAACCTCTTTATGAATATAAACAAAATATAATTATACAGATTAAGTTTTCTGTTATTTTTAGCACGTTTGAAATTAAAATGTAAAACATTCTTATGTTGAAAATGTTATGTATGAAATGAAAAACGTTGCATTTAATCACTGATTTTATGTGGTTTTGCCCTTTGAAAGAGCTCTTTTCAGCAGACCAAATGCACAATAAACTATAAGAGAAACGTCAGGTGACTGGAGGAATATGTTGAAAGGTATAAATACAATACCTGTGTGAGTTTTTAATGTTTTCAACGAATACAGCGGTAGTTTTTGAAGTATGAGCAGTAGCTTTGCTTTGATGCAGTTTCACCCTTTAAAAGTCATTGTAATAAAGAAAATGGCATTTTTTCTGTAAATATCGGATGTAACACATTCTCTTAATAATATAATGAATTGATTGTAACATTTTTGTCCAATATTCTTATTTTTATTTTCCCATTGTAAGATAAATCTGCGATAGTCATAAATCCTTACCTGAAACTTCGTTTTCCGCCTTGAAATGGGCTCTTTATTTCCCTGGTTTTTTTTCCATCTGGTATCTTTTTACTATGTATATGTACTGATTTTTGGAATAGCACTTTCCAATCAATTGTTATGTTTATTTCGCACTAAAAAGTTTTTATATTATGCGCTTTGCAATCATTTTAGACTATCGAATTAGCATACTTCTGTTCGGAAGAAAAAAAAAACGCATCTTCCCTTTCACAGTTTTTTTGCATGCGCAATCTTGAAATAAGAATAAATTTGAAAGTATCAGACGATAATATAAATTACACATAATAAGTTGTTGTCAGATTTTTTTTCCTCTAAAATAATTCCATTTTTTTAAAATCATTTATCAAACTTGTCTAAAAAATGTGCGAACAGCAGGGGCGCCATTTCGGGGGGGCTGGGGGGGGGGGCAACCGACCCCCCCCCCCCCCAAGGAATTTGAAATTTCAGAAAATTTATCAGTTATTTATCAGGTTAGACAAAAAAAAAAAAAATCAAAAAATGATCAAAAGCTAAATTAACGTCAGATTTCACAGATTTGATTGCAATAAAAAGAACTAGTCTGATGTGCCAATCCCAAAACTTTCTTCTATCTCATACAGGTTTCACATACACCAAAAACAAATCAGCACCAATTTATTATAAGGTCTAACTGAATCTAAAGTTTTATTAAATTATGTGCGTTAGTTCTGAAGATATAGCTATCGTGAAAATCGTGCAAAATGTAGCTTAGCAGCGCCACCTGTTGGGCTATTTATACCAAATCATAATCAACGTCTATTCTTGTCAAGGTCTAACAGAATCTGAAATCTGGAGAAATTCTGTGCATTAGTTCTTGAGATATAGCTATCGTAAAAATCATGAAAAATGTAGCATAGCAGCGCCATCTGTTGGGAGAGTTACACCAAAAACTAATCACCACCCATTTATATCAATGTCTAACTTAATATAAAGTTTTATCAAATTCCGTGCATTAGTTCTTGAGATACAGCGTCCACAAAATTTTTGTCACATAATTTACACACAGACAGACTCGCAGACAGATATTTTCTAAAAATAGTCCAATTGTGTTCAGGACCTTCTAAAACATATAAATCCGTCGAAAACCGGAAGTGGTAAATTTTCATAAATCCAATAATTTTTTCTTGTAAAGATAGAAGAAAGTAATAAAAATTTAATAAACACTTTAAACGTTGAAATGTTTTCTAAAGCCTTGCTATTGCAACATTCTGTAAGTGAGGCATTTATCATTAATGAGTATTTTGGCTAGTTTTAGAAATATATGTGAGAAAAACTCTATGAATTGCTTCTGAGCTGTGTACAGCATGATTAAAAGAAAACTCGTCATCCCCAAAGATAGAATTTTAGTGATAAATTCTCTCTTTAGCCAAAAATTTAAGGGGAATTTAAAAAAAAATTTTTGGGGGTGGGTGGATGGGGGAGGTCTATTCAATTTCCTAATTATATGATTTGTTAATTTGGTTTTATTAGTGTCACATTATATTTACTCCAATCGTTATAATGATATTAAATCATTTGCTTTATTAAATATTATACATACAGTATATCTTAAAAATCTTCACAGCCTGACACTAGAGTCCTGTCCAGATTTGGTTTTAACTGACCCAAATCCTGATTTTAACCCGACAGACTTCAAGCCGAATCCGGAATATTCATACCTGAACCCGAAGTGAAAGAAAATTAATGTATATTTTAATACATTTATGGAAAAGTAATCTACAAGTTTACCGCTTATGTACAAAAAATAACACATATATACACCCATTAATATTCAAATATACTATAGTTTTTTCATTTGAAAATTATTCAGAATCTCCTTTTGTATAATCGGTTCATCTCGAACCCGATTTGAAAGAGTCAAAGCATATCCCGAAGCATATAAAGTTTACTCGACCCAAATAAATAAATAAATAAATAAATAAAAATAAAAAATCAATTAAACCCAAAACGAAATGCATTTCAGGTACCCGTTGCAGGACTGTAATTTACAGTAAACCCGGAAACGTCCAAAAAATTTTCACTGACCGCAACCCCACCCGAAATGAAAGAAAATTAATCCATACTTCAATATGATTTGGAAAAGTAGACTACAATTATATATCTAATAACAATTCTATCTTTTATGTAGAATTTTTTTTTTCATCTGAAAATATTTAGGATTTATTTGAAAACTCGGGCAACACGAACCCGACTCAAAATAGTGAAAACCCAACTTGAACCCGAAACAATTAATCCTTTCGGGCCAGGATTGACTACTAATTTTGCATTCATACAATTTCCAAAAAAATTCTTAATATAAGTGTATGACACATTTCAAAAAGTCGTACTAATAGAATAAAAAATAATCCACTGGGACATATATGTCCCAACCGTAGTCAAATGTTCCAAGTCAACCTGACCCGCAATGAAAATAAGCCGCGTCAACCCGGCTCGATCCGTACTGCAGATTGGGTCGTGTTGCCCCACCCAATGCAGGAGCAAGGTACCTGAGACCAAGGGTTTTGCAGATTTCTGGGAATTTAGATCATAGTCTAAAGATGAAGGCAGAAAATAATAGCGGAAAATTTTTACAGACAGAAAATCATTAATGAAAATTTTCTTATACCTATGGATTACAACATTTGCAAATTTCGTAACTTCTTGATGGTGTTCGCGTGCTGATTATCTCGTCACCGATTGAATTTCACGGCTTTTTTTCGTGATTGTTTCATTTTTTTGTGATAATTTTCCAAAATTCGCTATTTTCTGTAAATCATTGACGGAATTGATTTTTTCAACCATTTGATGAAATTCGCGACTCCTTTCTACGATCGTTTGCTGAAATTCGGGAGTCTTTTTCCGCAACCGACTGACAAAAATTGGTATTTTTCGCGCAATCTTTGACGAAATTCCGATCGTTGGCGAATTTTTTTCCACCATTTGTCGAAATTCAGGACATTTTTTTTGGCAACTGATCAACAAAATTCACTATTTGTTTTCTCAATCTTTTGACGCAATTCGCTATTTGTTTTCGCAATCTTTTGACGCAATTCGCGACTCTTTTCTACGATCGTTTGTTGAAATTCGGAAGTCATTTTCAGTAAAAGTCATTTCATAACAGTAGATATTTTTTTGCGCGATCTTTGACGAAATTCCCCTTTTTGCGCAATTGTTTGACTAAATTCATGATTTTTTTTTTTGTTCAATCTTTTGACGAATTTAGCGATATTTTTCCGCAATAGTTATATTAAATTAACGTTTTTTTTTTTCGCGACCAATTTTGCCAAATTAACTATTTTTTATATTTCCAATTCGTAAAATTCGCGATGTTTACCGAGATCGGTTGACGAATTGCTTTTGCGTAGAAAAAAGAAGCAAAATTTGCGGACTACAACTAAAATTAAAAATATATTCACTGAAGAATCACATGTTTGTGAAATAAGTTAAGATAAGAAGGCAAAATCTCACACTGCATTTTTTTGGGGGGGTGGGGGGGACTTATTTCTATTTTGTGCATGATTTGGGCAATCCTGCACGATATTTCAACCCCTGCCTCTAAAAAAAACTTTGTTCCCCCTCCTCCTCAAGAACCTCTTGAAATGGCGCTCCTGCAGTAAAACCTGCAAAGAAAGAGTTGAAAAGGACTCTAAAAAAGCTCCATTTTAGACAGGTATCCATCTTAGCAAGTTTAATTGTATGGCGTTTTTCGTCGAAACTTGATTTTTTTGCCCGTTTGAGAAAGAATTATGTTATAGACAGGTTTCGCTTAGACACGTTTCACTGTAATACCCCTATAGTCTTCAGACGTGCTTTATAGAAAGGAGGTTTAACAGTCTTAGTACCGGAAAAAAACGGTACCTGTCTATAACTGAAAACTTTCATAATATTTTAAAATTCGACTTGCTAAGACAAAAACCTGTCTAAAACGGAATTTTTCAGAGGTCACGTGAGATTCCGTATTAGAAATATTGCTGTCTCTGTATATGTGATTCAGTAAACGTTTCTCGTTCGGAGATGTTGCGGGGGGGGGGGGGGTGCAGCTCCCCCGAACTCCACCCTTGGCAGTGCCACTACCTTAAAAAAAACTTTGCCCCCCCCCCAAGAAATTTCTGAAATGGCGCCCCTGGCGAACAGTCTCTGTATTATATGATACAAAAATAAAGTTTCAGTTTTCTTATTTACACAGTTGAGAAACACCGTAAATATTTGTGATTTCTACACAAATTTAATAAGTGTGCTCGAATATCACAAAAGAAATAAAGCTAAAATAATGTAATAAGAGCTTTTTTTTTATCGTTAGCGGCTGTAGCATGCTGTAGGTATTTTTTTTCCTCTAAAATAATTCCATTTTTTTAAAATCATTTATCAAACTTGTCTAAAAAATGTGCGAACAGTCTCTGTATTATATGATACAAAAAGAAAGTTTCAGTTTTCTTATTTACACAGTTGAGAAACACCGTAAATATTTGTGATTTCTACACAAATTTAATAAGTGTGCTCGAATATCTCAAAAGAAACAAAGCTAAAATATTATAATAAGAGCCTTTTTTTATCGTTAGCGGCTGTAGCATGCTGTAGGTACCAGCTCTCGTCCAAGCGCAGAAGTCAAGCAGCAACGAGCTCGGTTTCTGTTTGGGAGGGTGACCGACTGCGAACAAGCGTGTGTGTGTAAAATGAGTTTCTCTTTTTTATTCAAGAATTTTAGTCACTCCTAAGCGAGTGACTATTCACCCCAATCAGGGGTGAAAAAACTCACTCCTTTTGCAAGAGTGGATAGTCACTCTTCTGAAAGAGTGAATATCCACTCCTGTTCAGAGTGAATATTCACTTCTCAGGAGTGAGTATTCACTCTTTCAGAGAGTCAAGAATTTCACTTTTTCCTAGAGTGAATAGTCACTCTAAAGAGGTTGGGCAAATTTTGACTCTGCGATAGAGTGAATATCCCCTCCTCCGGAGTGAATAGTCACTCTTTCTTATTTAGAGTGAGGAGGACCACTATGCATCTTTCAAAATTCGCTCGTTTGCTTAAGCTTTGAACTTAATTACAAATTTGGCTTAAACTATTATTCGTAAATAGTGGTAACCGCTACTCATAATTTTAGTTTAATGTTATAAAGAGTGACAATTAAGTTAGTTATAATGTTTGGAATCACTTGTGTTGAAATCGGAAAGATAGTTGCTGAGATATGGAAACGGAGCAGAGTTAGAGAAAAAACCTTGAAGGACGGGCCGGGGGGGGGGGGGGTTGTTCAAGTGTCCTTCGGCAAAATGCATCTTTCAAAATTCGTTCGTTTGCTTAAGCTAGGAACGTAATTACAAATTTGGCTTAAACTATTATTCGGAAACAGTGGTAACCGCTACTCATAAATTTAGTTTAATGTTATAAAGAGTGACTATTAAGTTAATTATAATGTTTGGAACCACTTGCGTTGAAATCGGAAAAATAGTTGCTGAGATTTGGAAACGGAGCATAGTTAGAGAAAAAAGGAAACGGAGCATAGTTAGAGAAAAAACCTTGAAAGAGGTCCCGGGGGGGGGGGGGATGTTCAAGAGCCCTTCAGCAAATGACTAATTAAGAGGACCACTATGCATCTTTCAAAATTCGTTCGTTTCCTTAAGCTTTGAATTTAATTACAAATTTGGCTTAAACTGTTATTCGTAAATAGTGGTAACCGCTACTCATAAATTTAGTTTAATGTTATAAAGGGTGACTATTAAATTAATTATAATGTTTGAAATCACTTGCGTTGAAATCAGAAAGATAGTTGCTGAGATATGGAAACGGAGCAGAGTTAGAGAAAAAACCCTGAAGGACGGGCCGGGAGGGGGGGGGGGTTGTTCAAGTGGCCTTCAGCAAATAACTAATTAGGAGGATCACAATACATCTTTAATGATTGATTCATTTGGTTAAGCTAGGAACTTAATTTGAAATTTGGCTTACACTATTATTCGGAAATTCTGGTAACTGCTTTCTAGAAATACACCTTGAAGCTGGAATGTAATTAGATCCTTGCCCCTCTTCATTCCCGCAAATATAAAAAAGAATCTGTTAAATAAAGTTTTCTGTATTAACAATCTCCATCATAATAATAAATGTCATGTAAAAAAAAAAAAAAAACTTAAACCCGACTAATTGTCATGAAGAAAAATATGCCTGGAAAATATTTCAATCAGTGGGACGTATGTGTAATTTGTCATGTATACAGGTGGCGGGACATTCGCATGGCTTCTCTACGCTAATAACTTCAATCCAAATTGACACTATTTAGTTAGAAATCCTTATTTATGCATCGCTACTCTGGTTGATTTAATTACTTCTGTGAAGAATCGATGCAACCAACCAGTGAACCAACCAACCCAAGAGAATAAAAGCGTATTTTTAATGAGAGTTCTTTGTGCATTTTAATTAATATTTCAGAAAGTAATTAAAATATTAAAATTCTGACGCTCAGGTATACCAGGAGAGGGTTTGGACTACCTAAATCTAAATTTACAGACTTCTAGGTGCGCTCAATTTTCCTAGCCATCGCCAACAGACACACACACACACAGACACACAGAGCGAAACTTTCTTTTATTAGTATAGATATAGCATTCATTGTTGATTTACAGAGACACACAAAAGAATTCGGTAGTGTCTGGTAACAAAAATTGCTGGAAGTGCGTTTTCAGTTGCCGAACGCGTTTCTAAATTTAACTCATAGTTTATCTATTACTTGGTGTGTATAAATTCTATAGATCATATACAGGGCAGCACACAAGTTCTCGAATACATTTCCGTTTATTGACAGAAATTCCAGAATGGTAATTTTAAATTGTGCTACGCATTTTCTAACTGAACTAAAATTAAAACATTGTATAGTATATATACAAATCTATAGATCATACAGGGCTGCACAAAATAACTCTGATATTTTTCAGAATATTGTTGGTAATTCCTGAAATTGTGTTTTTAAATACGTTATGCCTTTCACCTTATTAACCGCTTGGTTACGAGCGACACGTATACATGACGCATAAAATGCTCAGAATCCTCAATTATTCCCGCCGGTTATTTTTTATTGTAAGCTTTGCCTTATTAAATGTTAGCATTTTTGCGATTCAATTAGACGAAAATTTCTGTTTTAAAAAACTGCTGATAAAAGATTAAAAATTATGTAAAGGACACTCGTCGCGAAGGGGTTAAACGCTAAAGGTTTGTAAAATTATTTTGTAAATGTTCGAAAGTGTTACATAATCAATGCTAGGCGCATGAGTTTTCTTTCTTGTTAGGTGCGTTCGTAATTATATAAATACGTAGCACCTATTGTCGTCGCTTGGTCCGTCCGTCTGTCTGTCCATCCGTCCGTCTGTCTGTCTGTCTGTCTGTCTGTCCGTCCGCCCGCATATAACAACGCAAAATCTACCCAACCGAATGGTTTGGAATTTAAGATATATTATCTTTGCAGAATTTTGTCGAGACATTTCATTTTTTTAAAAAATCGAATCAAAACTTTAGGAGATATTAATAAAAATATTTATTAAGAAATTTGAATTTTTTTTTAAAAAATCGGTGCTTTCTTGTTAGAGGAGCTTCCGAGGTTTAATCGTCAAGCAACCGAGATACTTATTTTATGACAGAAATTAATCTGCAGACGATAGAATTCCTTTCATAGAATTAAAAATCATCAAGATCTGAATATTTATAGAACTAGCTATCGTACGAACGCACCTCATTTGTCACGTTTGACATACAATTTCCAACTTGTTTCTTTTCAGAATAGAGGGAAAATGTAAATTAACCTTTAAAGAACTCGCGCATACGACAAATACACGGTATTATTATTTTATAAATATAGTCATAAGACTTTTTTTTTTAAATTTCTTTACAAATACCATCTTGAAATTATAAAATAAAATGTTTAGGCGTACATAGAATTACAAGTGTCAATGGTAAATAAATATTGAGTGCAAAGAAAAACTCACTTTTTTACTTTAAAATAAAAACATTCTCCTATGAAAACAAATAAGCTTACTAAAAATAAATAAAAGAAAGAAGAACTGTGGTTTAAAATAAACATTCGCCGTAAATCCCGATTTTAAAAGTAGTAAGTTGAACTAAGAGTATTAACTAGGTGAATTTATATTATTTTCTATAACAATTTTATAGAAAATCGTAATCATTATGTTTACGACTTTAAAATGCTAACGAGAATAGGGGATGGGGTTTTGCTAAGAATTTTTTTAAGAAGTGAAAATACTGCTTAACTTATTTTAGATGAGGGAATTTAGTGTTATGAAAAGTATAAAAATAAAGAAAAGAAAGTTGACAGTCTAAGAAAAAAGAAAACTAGTATGTTGTGGCTATCACAAAATTTTCTTCTATATAAATCAAATCGTTTATAATCGTATCAATATAACTACCGAAGAAATCGTGAAAAACAAATCATAGCAGCGACATCTGTTGGGCGGTAAACACCCAAGCCTAATAAGAATCTATTTATGTCAAGGTCTAACAGAATAAGAAGTTTGCTGAAATTCCGTATATTAGTTCTCGAGATATAGCTATCGCGGAAATCAGAAAAATTTCAGCATAGCAGCGCCACCTGTTGGGCGTATTACATCAAAACCTAATGAGCGTCTATTTATGTCAAGCTCTAACAGAATATGAAGTTTGATGAAATTCCGTGCTTTAGGTCTTCAGATACAGTGCCCACAAAATTTGTGTCACGTACAAACAGACAGACACACATTTTATAAAAACAATCAAATCGGGTTCAGGACCTCTTAAAACCTATTAATCTGACGAGTACCTAATGACGAAGTCCAAAGTTTTCATGAATCCAATTCTTTCTTCTTGTAAAGATAGAAGAACGTAAAAAGAGAGAGAAAAGAGAAAAGAAAAAAGAAAAATTGAACTTTCACGCACAGAAGGGAGATGAGAAGAAACGTGTAGTACTTTAAATTTTATTCTGATTCAAATGTCTTTTTTTTTTTCTTTACATTCCAATACAGCGAATTAACCAGATCCACTCAGTCGTGCACGAGGTACGACAAAACCCATTCACAACTATGCCACAATTAACAAATTTTATGGGGTTTTCAGTTTATTTATTTATTTATTTTTTTACGTTATTTTGCCCAGGAAAATAGCTGGTTTTCCCTCCACAGGTTTGCTACAATTTCTGATCAATTTTGTTTCAACTGTGGTATGAAAAGAATAAACGACCCCACATCACATGCACACGTGCGCGAAAGAAAGCAATATCTATGAAAAGAAAAAAAAAATCAATAAAGTTTTAAAAAGAACTAGCAACTCGCTCCGGCTTCGTATAGGTGCCATGATGTTTTAAAGATTTAACAAAAAAAAATTACAGATTACATTTGAAATCTTTTTATTATTATTCTATCAAGTAAAAACACTGTCCACGTCATACATAAAAATTCAACTGGAAATGCAAAAATCGTCTGAAAATGAGTGATAAAGTTCACGGTCCGAACCCCGAGTTACATTAGTGTAACACATGGGTAACCCGAAGCGTTCAGAGACCGATATCACGTGACTTTTTGCGGGTTACCCGTAGAGTTCAGAGCCGGAAATTACCCAGACTTCGGGTAACTGACATTACCTACAGAATGTTGTTGGGTAAAGTTATCACGTGGTTGGTGAATCTGATTTGTTTGTTTGCTTTATAGCTACCTGCAACTGTTAACTGTCGTTCTTTATGACTCCTACTGTACACTTGACTCCAAACCATTTGATTATGGTCTGCCTTTAACAGGACGATGATATAATTGGCCAACGTCGCTAAGATGGTTCCTGCAATGTTCCTACAATCAAAATGTAATGGTAGATTGGTAGACGGAAGTGTTTGATTGTAAACATTCCCATAACGTTACCCAAAAGCGTTCACAGCCGTTTTAACAAAACTTTACCCTGAGAAAATCAGATGACCTCATTCCCCAATTATACGAGTAACACGCGTTTGGATCTCTGAACGTGCCTAAAATTTACCTTATATAAAAAAAAAAATATTTTTTTTTTTTTTTAAATCGACTGCTGCGACTCTCATGACTTTCATATATATCATAAAGCAAGAGCCCCTAAAATTTTTTTTTTCTTATCCAGGTGACAAATATAGGCAACAAAGGTGACAAATTACCAAACATTGTTTCAATGGCTGCCTTTGACAATAAATACTTCTTTTAAGCCGTACAAACATTACTTTCATATTTGAATTAAATAGCTTCATTTTATAATATTTTTTTTTCTCATTAAAAAGAAAATGTAGCTTAAATAAAATCAGTAAGTTTTTTTATTATTTTTTTCGAGGTGTTTGTATTTGTTTTACGTCTAACTGATACAGCCGTTTCCCAAAGAAGCATAATTTATCGTTGCCAAGATAAAAGCATATCCCAATGGCAACCTTTACGTCCCAAATAAGAATAAAATACAAAATTTTATTATAAAAAATGATGGTTATATCGGTATACATCACAATGACTGTGTGAATTTTCTCTATCGGATGGTGCAAACCGCAAAGTAATCCATCAGGTAGTTATTGAATTTATCCCATACATACATTTTAGGGCTTCTTGCTTTATAACATATATCAGGGCTGTCCAACGCGGCGCCCGCGGGCGCCATGACGCCCTTTGAAGATTTTACTGGCCCCCTTCAAATGTTTAATTTTTCTAGATTTCTTTAAACAAAATTCCATCTCCAAAGTTAATTTGCCTGAAAATAATTAATATTTGCATACTTTTTTTTATTACAGGTGTTATTAAGGTATTTGCCTCCTTTACATGCAAAAGTCCTTAAAATTCCTTCCCCCCCCCCCCTTTTTCATCCCCAAACCTCAGAAAAATGTAACATTAAATTTACTATGATATGTTTTTTGTTCAATTTTTTAGATGAGCCACCTCCAACTTAGGCCGTCAATGATTAACCACTGTACATACGATTTTAATAACGCATACCACTTTGTCTGTGTATCCTGTAGACATGTGGGTATCGCTATCACTGCTAAAGATAAATAATATTCTTGCATTTTTCGAATCATATGAATAATGGCGCCCTTGATAGTGTGCCACAGGCTAAGATGCGCCCTGGCTTACTGAAAGGTTGGACAGGCCTGACATATATGATATATATATTCATATATGAATAAATGGTTTTTAACTTTGTTAGTGTTTACTTTTTAAATTTTGGTATCAGATTTATTTTATATATAAATAAAGTTACTTTCACTTTCGGAGGCGGTTCCGAAAGTGAAATTAATCTCATTAAAAAAAAAAAAAAAAAAAAAAAACTACATTCCAAATCAAAAGTGTGCAAACTAACAGCGTTACATATAAACCTCAGCAATCCTATGTAAAATAAATAATAATAAAAAAAGAATCAAAAATATTAAAATGCAAGCGAGAAATTTGAAACGCTCCCATAAGTTCAACATATGCTTCTTCCTGTAACTAGTTTAGGCTCTTAATCTTTTGAAAATTCATCAGTAATACCTAATAGAAATCGAATAAGGAACTAAACAATCATCATGTAAGGAACTAAATGCCAATGTATTCTTTTCCACAATTCCGTTTACGTTGATCTTACATCATCCATCAACATGTGCTATATCATCGATGACACAACTTAGCCTTCACTTTCAAAATCCTTGTTTACTTTTTCTAATGCGAGCGCTCAGAAATGAAATAAATATTCTTACGCACAGAATGTATATGTTGGCAAAAATATTTCAGATAAAATTCCTGAAAATTACTATCCTGGGGAAAATCTCATTCCTATATCTGGAGCAACGTTTGATTTACGCTTTCCGTTTCGAAATGAAACATATTTTCAGAGTCAGACATTCACGTTCCGCTGTTATCACAGCATCTCAATGATTCCCCTGACTACCGCTAGAGGATACAAAACAGCAGACGATTTCAGTGACTCACAAGTTCATCTCCTCAACTCGAGCCATTTTTTTTTTTCTATTCTAAATATTTTTTTCGCGTCTTGACTTTTTCTCGTGTTTATTTATTTTCATTTCCTATGTTTTTCCCAACGTGTCGTTTTGGTAACCCGCTCATTTTAGCCTATTTTTCCACGAACTGCCATCAGTCGATTTATGAATTTCGTAAGCTGACTTGGGTAAATTAATGATTTTTGGGCTCGGTCCACGAACTTGTCTTCAATGAACCCTGCGCGATGCAGAATAAAAAGTAACAAAAACACAAAACAAAAAAAATGAAATTTCGTCTCCACCCTGACTGTCGTGGACATAAATAGCATTTTTTAAAGGAATATTTTCTTAAGTCTGTTTTATTTCGCACTTTTCTTTATTTTTTTCTCCCAAGAGTCTGTGTGCTCTTCCGGCATTTACTCGTTATTATTTTATTTTAGTTTAAAAGTTTTCAAAGTAACCGGTTCTTTGAGGGGAAAAAAAAACCGTCTGATACAGAGGAAAAAAAAGAACAGGTGTTGAGAATATGTTACTATGTTCAACGATTTCAGGTTCAAAAAATTTAAAAGTTTCTCATCTTTTAATACGATTAAAGTTATAAAAGCACTCTGATTATAAATAAAGTACTCTGATTTGTGCAATATATGTTTCAATTTGTATCTAAAGTCCAACAATAAAAATAAATAAAAATAAAGTAACAAGTGCGCCGCTGAAATATTAATGAAAGAGGTTTTTATGCACTCAAAAGCTGTCATAGTCGATTCATTAATAATTGACGGAGAAACCTTTTTTATGCAGTGAATAATCTCCACGTGCAGCGAACGATTGAAATAAGAACATGTTAAAAACCAGACCCCAATTACCAATAAGTACTTCAAGTGCCGCAGCTGAAAAACATAGTGAACAAAACCAGAGACTGTCGAAACTAACTAATTGGAGAAACTCTGCAGACCTCCCTCCTTCAAACTACAGCTGTCTTATCCCGCGCGTGTGCACAGAACTTAAAAACATTCCCTTCAGTTTCCAAAATGTTCCCGAGCAGTTAAGACGCTCTTGTACATATATGATGTAAATATATTTAATATAATGTAAAATTGGAGCACTTATACGCAGCCTCCAAACGCGACTTAAAACATGTACATCTAGCCAAGAATTATATTATATTCAAAGGAAAATGAATCTTCTGTTTATTTTACACAATTGTCATTTTCTACTAATACTATTTATTATTCTTCCAATATAAGTGAATCAATGGATCAGATAAATATCGCTACAACACTTTGGATTACTACTGTGGGTATATTCAGCGCAAAAAGGAAAATCTCAGGTAAGCTGAACAAACTTCTTTAACATATCAAAAGATGAAAATGTATATTAAATTTGAAGACCGATTTAACTATTTATAAAAATAAGAAAATTTATTACGCTACCGACGGTTCCCCTAACAAAGATTATGAAAGACTGATTCTGAAAAAAGAATATTATCCCAGTATCAAAAACGATAATTTAACAAATTTCTAAAAATATAATAATAAATAAAAGAACACTAAAAAAGAAAAAAATGAATGCGATAAAAGAAAATACTCAATTTATTGAAAAACTCAATTCTACAAATTATAGTACATGGAAGTTCAAGATGCAGATGTTCCTGATTAAAGAGGAACTCGACGATATTATAGTACAAGATCCACCAGCCCCACCCGATCCCGCATGGCACAAAAAAGATCGCAAGACTAGAGCATTAATTAACTTAAGCATTGATGATTCTCAAATCGTAAATGTAAAAAACTTAGAAACTGCAAAATTAACATGGGAAGCTCTGAAAAATATACATGAGAGAAGCAATTTATCTAGTAAGCTTTACCTGTTACGAAAATTATACAGTACTAAATTAGCGGAGGGCGGAAACATGATCTCACATATCACTAATATCTTGCAAATTATAGATAAACTTAATGCCATTGGAGAAAATATTAGCGATTCACATATTTCCGCGCTATTTCTGTGTTCTCTTCCCCCCAGTTACAATACTTTGATAACTGCGTTGGAGGCGAGACCAGAAAATGAGCTCACCCCTGATTTTATCAAAAACAAATTAACTGATGAATATAATCGTAGACATGAAATGTCAGAACAATCACATAGCGGATATAATAACAATGAGAGAGCATTTAAAACAAATAGGAGATATACACACACTGAAAATAGAAGAGAACAAAAATATTGTAACAACTGCAAAATGAAAAATCATTCGACTTACGAATGCTGGCACTACAAGAGCAGAAACACGGTACAATCCGGAAATCCTCGTAACAATCAATTCAAAAATAAAAAGAATTTCTCATCTTCATTATGTTATGAAAAAAACGAAACTCATAGGGAAAACAAAGTTCCAAACGAAAGAAAATACGCAAATGATCAGACGCAAAATAAAGCATTAATCACTCAAAAAGCAGGAAAAAATAACTGGATTCTCGATTCAGGATCTACCTCGCACATTTGTAATGATAAAAGCCTATTTAGCAAATTTATTGATTATAATAAAACTTCAGTAACGATCGCGAATGGTAATAAACTGACAGCGTTAGGTTCAGGAGAAGTTTTTATAAAAACATTAACCCCCGAAGGAAAAGAAAAACTAACGAAATTACGCGAAGTGCTTTATGTCCCAGACTTAGAGTCGAACCTAATTTCGGTTAGTAAAGCCGCTAAAAACGGGTGTAAACTAATCTTCGACGATAATAAATGCGATTTGATCTTTGATGAAGAAATATATATTAGGGCGAAAAATGAGAAAAACTTATACATTATTGAGGAAATAGACGATGTGGAAGAACCACAAAATTATGTAAACATAACGTATAACTGTGACAGCAAACAATGCATAGATCTCTGGCATCGCAGACTAGGTCACAGAGATTATGACGCGATTAAATCAATGATAACAAATCAACTTGCGGACGGAATAAAGATAGGAAAATGTAAACATCAAAATAAAACATGCGTAACTTGTATCGAAACTAAATTAACTAACATGCCGTATCCTAAATCAGCAACAAATCGAGCTACTAATATTGCGGATTTGATCCACAGTGACGTGTGTGGACCTCTAGATACACCGACTTTAGGCGGAAAAATTTATTTTATGACTCTTATTGATGACTATTCCCGATATACTACGATATATTTATTATCTAAAAAGAGCGAAGTTGCTGAAAAGATAAAAGAGTACGTAACGATGATATACAATCAGTTCGGTAAAAAACCTAAGGAAATTAGATCGGATAACGGTCGTGAGTATGTAAATCAAGAGATCGATGAATACCTAAAACAGAACGGAATTTTACACCAATTGACTGTCCCGCATAATCCGAGCCAGAATGGAGTTGCGGAGAGAAAAAATAAAAGTTTATTAGATATGACTAGAAGTATGCTATCACAAGCAAAATTAAGCAAACATTTTTGGGGTGAAGCCATAAACACTGCAACATACTTACAAAACCGACTCCCAACTAAAGCAAACAACAACAGAACACCTTACGAATTATGGAAAGGAATTAAACCGAATTTAAAACACTTAAGAACATTCGGTTGTAAAGCGCTATTTTACGTCGATAAAGTAAATAGAGGAAAACTCGATAACAGGGCTCAAACCGGAACGTTTGTAGGTTATGATACACGATCGACTGGTTATAGAATTCACACACAAGGAAAACAAATTATAATAGCGAGAACGGTGAAATTTCTTGAGAATGAAAATGTACACTCAGATAACATTGAGGAGATACAAATCACCACAAAAACATCAGATGACAATACACAATTACCGGATAGACATGAAAATCACTTAGAAATAAAACTTGACAGCGAAGAGACACCATCCGTGCCCAAACAGCAACCAATTGAACCAAGAAGGTCTAATAGGACAAATAGAGGCGTTCCTCCTGACAGATATGTTTGTCTCATAAATAGTTCATCTGAAAACATTCCCGAAAATTGGGAAGATATCGAAAAAATGAAAAATCCTAATGATAAACAAAATTGGATAAAAGCAACACAAAATGAAATCCAATGCCTAAGAAAAAATAACACTTGGACTTTAACAGATCCACCACCCGGAACAAAAATTATCGGCTCAAAATGGACTTTTAAACTAAAAAAGGACAATTTAGGAAATATTCAAAGCTATAAAGCGCGTCTAGTAGCACAAGGATATAGTCAAAGATTCGGGATTGACTATGATCAAACCTTCGCACCTGTAGTTTCGCACACTACAATACGTGCATTTCTCATCTCTGCATTGCACAAAAGTTTGAACGTTAAACATGTTGACGTTACCACAGCATTCTTGCACGGTGAATTAACTGAAACTGTTTATATGAGTCAACCAGACGGGTATATTAAACCCGGCGATGAAAGAAAAGTTTGTAAACTTCAAAAAGCCATCTACGGTCTTAAGCAAGCCGCAAAGGCCTGGTACACCAAAATATCGGAAACACTCACAAACAATAATTTCATACAGAGCAAAAATGATCCATGTCTGTACTTTAAATCAAATCAAGAAAATCCGATATACATCATTATTTATGAGATGATATCCTGATAGCAGGAAAGGACAGTGACATCGAAGAAACAATAAACCAACTTAAGAAAGAATATGAACTAAAAAACTTAGGAGAAGTGAATAATTACCTAGGAATAAACATTAATAAAATCAATGATACATATTACCTAAATCAAAACAATAAAATACAGGAACTAGTGAAAAAACTGAATTTAAACGACATGAAACCTCATTACACACCAATGATTGCTGGATTCAACAGACTTGAAGACGATGATAATCTTTTACCTAATAACACGAAATATCGACAAGCCACAGGCACATTACTTTACATATCAACAATCACGCGTCCTGACATATCCGCAGCAGTCAACATATTATGTCGTAGAAATGAAACACCACGCCAAAAGGACTGGACAGCAGTAAAAAGAATCATTTCATACCTTAAAACTACAGAAAATTTGAATTTAACTCTTAGCGCAAACAGCAAGCCCATCCTAACAGCATACGCCGGTGCAGACTGGGCAGGTGACTTGAAAACACGTAAATCAACATCAGGAAATCTATTCATGCTAGGAAAATCGCCGATTTACTGGATTACAAAAAGGCAAAATTGCATTGCACTTTCGTCAGCCGAAGCTGAATACGTTTCAGCTAGCAACGCAGCACAAGAATTAACTTGGATAACAAACTTGCTTAACGATCTCAACATTCCACAAAAATTACCCATCACGATTTTTGAGGATAATATGTCCTGTATAAAAATGACTGAAAACGATAAAGATACTAAGCGATCCAAACACATCGACATACGTTTCCACAACATCAAACTGATGAAAGAAGAAGGAAAAATCGATTTACAATACTGTCCCACTGAAGAAATGACAGCCGACACTCTCACGAAGCCCACTCCCAAACCTGCGTACGAGAAACACCGTAAGAAACTGAATCTTCAACCATTCCCCACACAGGAGATTACGGGGGAGTGACGGAGAAACCTTTTTTATGCAGTGAATAATCTCCACGTGCAGCGAACGATTGAAATAAGAACATGTTAAAAACCAGACCCCAATTACCAATAAGTACTTCAAGTGCCGCAGCTGAAAAACATAGTGAACAAAACCAGAGACTGTCGAAACTAACTAATTGGAGAAACTCTGCAGACCTCCCTCCTTCAAACTACAGCTGTCTTATCCCGCGCGTGTGCACAGAACTTAAAAACATTCCCTTCAGTTTCCAAAATGTTCCCGAGCAGTTAAGACGCTCTTGTACATATATGATGTAAATATATTTAATATAATGTAAAATTGGAGCACTTATACGCAGCCTCCAAACGCGACTTAAAACATGTACATCTAGCCAAGAATTATATTATATTCAAAGGAAAATGAATCTTCTGTTTATTTTACACAATTGTCATTTTCTACTAATACTATTTATTATTCTTCCAATATAAGTGAATCAATGGATCAGATAAATATCGCTACAACACTTTGGATTACTACTGTGGGTATATTCAGCGCAAAAAGGAAAATCTCAGGTAAGCTGAACAAACTTCTTTAACATATCAAAAGATGAAAATGTATATTAAATTTGAAGACCGATTTAACTATTTATAAAAATAAGAAAATTTATTACGCTACCGACGGTTCCCCTAACAATAATAATTCCCGAAACGTCAATTGAGGCTTTACTGTTGAGATCCGAAAAGTTTTTGGTTTCTGTTTGTTTGTTCCGCAATAACTGCCGCAAAAAACGCCCTATTGGGTTGATTTTTGGTAGGTATGTTGGTGAGGTAGCCGGATACTTTTTGGTTAAATTTGGTTCATTCCTTCGAAAAATATGGAACATTTCATTTCATGTCATAATGCTTTCCAATGAGAATTTAGACGATTTTGATATTTTCCATTCGTTGAAAATAAAATGGCACATTTGATTTATGGATTTAAAAGGTACGTTATGAATGCTAAATTTTCGATATAAAAGCCTTAAATATATCTTAATCACTTAGAAAATTTTCCAAAATATTTATTAGAATTTAGAAAATAGTTTTTTAAATTATTGAGAAATTTTATGCATCTGTTCGAAGAACATAAAACATTTTATTTTCTCATTTTTTACAAATTTTAAAATGAACTTCTTTTTATAGTAGTTAAATAGTTTATTTTCGGGTGATTTTAGTAGTCTATTGAAATAGATGAGGATTTATGTGGATAAAAGTTCTCTTTTAACTACTATAGAATGATCACCAAAACATTTTTTCCAAACGAAAATTATAAAAACTTTGGACATGTAATTTGGATTCAAATCTCGTAGTAGGAGTTTACATTTGTAAAAGTACAGTTTCTACATGCGATGTTATTCAATTTCTGCAACATATGTGGATATTTCGTGGTTGAAAAGTTAGTATTCTTTTAAAATAGGATAAAATTTCTCTTGTTCGAGTAGTAAAACGTATCCATTACATGTAGTCAAACATTACAGTTTAGAGTTATATGATGCATCGAATAACAACACTCTAAAAAAAATCCTTGAAAATACAAGAGATTTTCCGTTAAATTTTACGGAGAAGTTTCATTTTTCCAAAACAACAGTACAATTTCCGTAAATGACATTAGTTCCGTAAAGGAGATTTCAAATCCGTAAATATGCAGAAAGTTTTCCGTAAATTTAATGGAATTTTCTGTATTTCTTACAAAACTGTACAATGTCCGTATTTCTTTCAAAACAGTGCCATTTCCGTAAATGACGTTCAGAAGTTTGCGTACAAAAATCGCCTTGTTTGAAATGCGAATTAAGATTGTTGTATTTACTAGAGTTCTTCTAGGATCCAAATCTGAACCAGTCCTACCCGTGGGCCTATTTTTTGTCATTAGACTCAGGCCAATCCTGGAACTCATTCTAACCGGGGTTGTGTCTGGGCGGTAATTTTATGTGAAAATAATAGTGATATTTTTATTTTTTAGTGATATTTTTATTTTAGAAATTTATAGATTTCTAGAAATATATATCATATATAATATAATATAAAAAATATATAATATAGATTTATATAAATTTATAGATTACTTTAGAAATTTATTTTATTTTCATAAATTACAGAAAAATATTTTTTTAAATCTACTTTTTTTTTCTTTATAGTGCTTTAAATTGTGAATTTTTTTACAGACGTTTTAAAATTTTATTTTAATTTTATTAACGTGAAGCAATATTAGGTTATTAAAGGTTTCATAAAATATTATCTTTGCAAATTATCGATATGTATATTGTATTGAACAAAACTGATTTGTCTTATAAATTTGTGAATTAAACTAAAATTTATTATTTTATAAATTATAATTTTTTGCAAAGTTTATATTTTTTTCTTTAAATTTATAAAAGTTATTAATCATTTTTTGTTTACTTTCATAAAAATGAAGTTTATGATTTTATAAAGTTTATAATTTATTTCGTTAGTTTATGATTTTATAAATTAAACTAAATTAATTTAGACTGAATTAATACGTCCAAATTTAAACTTGCCTATCCCAAGGTCATTAATTTCAAAATTTTCTCTAAAAATCTATTTTTTTATTTTAATATTTTTAAGGTTTCATAAAATAATATCTTTGCAAATTATCGGTATGTGGGTATTAAACTAAACTGATTTGTCTTTGTGGATTAAACTAAAATTTATTATTTTATAAATTATAATTTTACAAAGTTCATAATTTTCTCTTTAAATTTATAAAAATAATTAATAACTTTTTGTTTACTTCATAAAATTATAAACTTCATTTTTATAAAAGTTTATAATTTATTTTGTTAGTTTATAATTTTTATAAATTAAACTAAATTATTAAGTCCAAATTTAAACTTACCTATTCTAAAGTTATTAATTTCAAAATTTTCTCTAAAAATCTATTTTTTCGGTTTGATATTTTAAAAATTATTCATTTTAACAGAACCATACACAGAAGCTCGCAGCGAAGCTTAAATATAATAATTTAATTTATTATAAATTTGTTTATTCACATAAGTTTTTAAACTAAGAGATAAAGAAAATTTACTTTAATAGCATGTAATAAATACTTCTGCTTAAGATAATTATTGTTTTTACTGGAATTGATAAATAAATCAACACACAAATTATCAAAAAAAAAAGTATATGTGTAACATATTATTTTGAATCCGGGGTGGAAACTATTTTAGTTACAAATAAAACTTGATAACTTCTTCATAGACTAATAAATTTAATACCCGTAAGGCATGGTGACGTCACGGCGACGTCAGTGTGAAGTCACACTGTGACTTTGTGACCGTCGATGTGACGTCACGTGACGTCGATGTGAAGTCACGGTGACCTGAATGTGAAGTCGTTATGGCCGTTTTAGAGCTCTTTTGTGACGACACATTGTGACCACTTTGTGAAGTCACGGTGTGACAAATTTGTGAAGAGTGTGTCATTTGTGACGATTTTGCCATTAAATTTGTGTCGAATCTGTGACGAAAGCGACAACATTTTGAAGTCACATTATGACCAATTTGTGAAATATGTGTCATTTGTGACGATTTTGACATAACATTGTGATGAATCTGTGACGACAGTGACAATATTGTGAAGCCATTTGGGTCCTGTCCTGTGCTGGATGATTTCAATTTATTCAAACCCGACTTGAATTTTTAAATTTTATTTCAAGTCCACCCAAAATCCGACCGTAACCCAATAAAACAAATTCCGTTGACCCATAACCCGTCCGAACCTGATAAATGTTTGGATCGACATTCCTCCGGACCCAAAATCCTAAATAAAAAAATATATCTACAATTTAATACAATTATAGAAAAGAAGTCTATAAAAATATTTATCATATCTATTTTATGGCTTATACAGAAAAATAAGCATGTATAAAAACTCATTCATACTAAACTATAGTTTTTCATCTGAAACAATATTATAGTAATTCTTTTGAAAAATTAGATTAACCCGCACCCCAAACTGCAAGAATAAAATTTTAATCTAAAATCGAAACGAATCCGAAACAAGTGACTAAGTGTCTTTAATAAATCCAAATTTAAAAAAACTCATGTTTTATATAAAATAAAAAATTGCCGGTCTAGTTTTTCGTTTTTTCAAATATCTGAACCGTCCTTATAGCGGGCAAAGCCCGCTATTATACTCTGTCATAATAATATCTGTCATGTGAACTAAACGCGATATTTTAAAAAAAAGTAGTCCCCCCCCCCTCTCCCCTTCTTTATTAACAATTCCTATTCACATAATAAGTACATCATTGTCTATTAGCGTTTTATTTCTTTTTTTTACTAGGGAGTTCTGCCCCCTAGGAGCTACGCTCGCCAACCCCCGTTATGACACCGCAGACTTTAAAAGCACGCTAATTTGATTAACTCTAAAATGATTACAGAAGATTCAATTAGAATTAAGCGACCAGTGGCGATCGGCTTTAATCGGGTTTCCATTCATTTTCCTTTCACTGAGATATTTTAAGGCCAAATCAATTGCTGTCGAAAGAGCTAACAACTGTTTTCGTGATAGATTAAATAACATCAATTAAACATTTGAAAATCAACTTATGTTAAATAGCTAAGTAAACAATGTCGTTGCATCGGGGAATATATGATAATGATGTTATAAAAAATTGGGTATTTATCCGTTATCTCGTCGACCACTATATAAAAAAAAAAGTCGCCAAAATATAGGGGGGGAAAGTGTGTTACGTGGTGTCACATTCTATTGACATCAGATGCGTTACACGTGTTTCCTATGTCATCAAGAGATTTTTATTAGACATTTATCTGTATTTTTAATGATATTTTACCCATTTATTAATTATTTCATTAATTAAAAAAATAATAACGACCTTGCGTTGAAAAAATGTTGCTATGCATAGTTATGCACAACATACCCGTGTCAACTGCCATCATAAACACTTATCCGTCAGCCGAGGGGGATAGTTAAGAAAAATATTGTAAATAAATAAAGATTTAAGATTACTTTTTTTTCTCTTTTCTTTAATGTATTATAAATTTTATTATTTAAAGTTACTGATAATTGACACTTTAGTGAGTGGGGCTTTAGATTCTATAATGGCAGCATTCTTCCATTGGTTTTTTGGACATTAGAATTTGGCAATAGTTTTTTTTTTTTTTTTTTTTGTCATTCGGAAGTTGTCAACCGTATAATGGAGAAGTACCGATTTTTTTTTTTTTTTTCCGTAAGAAGTTTGAAATGTATCGATTCCAATATGACGTAATTTTCAAAGTTTTCTTTCTATTATTAAACTTAAAAATATATATTGAAAGGAAATATTAATATTTATGCTGTTTTAAAATTTGCGATAATAGGTCAAATATTTTATCGAAATAAATTAATATATCCTGTAAATATATTTTTATATTGAATCTGTTCGGAAATATTGTTATTTGAGCATTTTAAATATGACGTAAGGTTCCCTATTTAATGCTTTGAACACGTAATAATTTAATTATTACTCTTTTTAATATTCACGCGCAAGTATATTTTTATTATGTTTTTTTTTTTTTTTTTTTTTTTTTTTTTTTTTTTTTTTTTTTTTTACAATTACTGCTTTTAACACGTGTTCATTTAATTATATTTTTAAAGTTTTATTCTATTTTTGATAGTTACATGTAAATACATTTTTTAATTGAAAGGGAATGTTATTATGCGCGAACTTTTGCAAATTGGCAACAATTCAAATAGATTCTGCGCATTAGTTGAATATTTTTATCCATTAATGAGTGGGTTTTAAAGGTTTTAATTAATATCTTGCGTTAATGAAGACATTTTCAAAATTTTATGATTTTCAGCGTGACAGTAGGTTTTCAGCTGTAAGTACACAAAATATCAAGTCTCTAACTTATACAGTTTCTGAGATCCCACTCTGTGACGGACTTACAGAGAATCGAGACAAATTGGGTTTCGTGAGATGAGCGAAACCCTAATAATAGAATCAGTTTGACCCTGACCACAACAACATAAATATATAATTTTAAGAATTATTCTAAAAATTGTTACTGCACTGCATTTTAATTTTCGATTTAAAAGCACATTTAAAATAAAACTTTTAACAGATCATATTTTTAAAAAAAATATTTTTTATTCCTACTACTTTTTTATATATTGATATTTTTAATTAATTAATTATTTTTTTTTTTTTTTTTTTTTTTTTTTTTTTACATTTCTTATATGCTATACAAGGCAGTGCATGAATTTTAGGTACAAATTATATTAGATTAAAAATAATTTTTAACTGTCATATCTAGTGAAAAGTGGGGGTAATCTAACGCTTCTTCATATGATATTATTTGTTTAAAAAAAAAATTAAAAATGTCAAAGTAAATGTCATGTACAGTTTTATCGAATACATGATAAAAAAAAAATATGTGCAGAAAATTGTAAAGCTCAAGCTTAAATACAAAAAAAAAAAAAAAATACTTTAACATTTTTAAAGTATGAAAAAGAAGGGAAAAAAAATAGTATTGATAAAAAGCCATTTACAGATTTCTTTTGTGAAAAAGTACCCCTTGAACAGGACTCCCACTGGTTCGTTTTTTTTTCTTTTTTTTTTTTTCAATATTAGTATTTGTGCTAGGTTTTTACAACATTTGCAGAAAAAATTACGTACCGCGTTGGTGTCTGCAAAATTTATAAGAAAAATCTAAAACGATGATTATTTAAAAAAAAGGCGGTATTCAAAAATGGACAGAGTAGGAGGCTTGCTTGATCTACGATTCTGTACATATTAAACATATAGTAATATTAAAGTGGTAGATTTTACACTTTAACCACGTTAAAAAATTATATATTATATAATTTGAGTTCATAATTTTAAAAAACTGATACTTTGCCCTGTTTTTTTTTTGTTTTTTTTTTGGGGGGGGGGGGGGGTTCTTTCTCTCCTTTAACCATTTAAATTTATAAATATACCTTTTATCAAATATTCCAATAGGTTTTAAACAGTATCTTATATATTTAATAAGAGAAAAGCAAAAATTTAACCTTCAAAATAAGATATGTGAGAGGTTGTGCTCTCGAAGCTGGTAGACGGGAGGTGCTGGGTTCGATCCCAATCGCGCCCGTCGGCCTAATCGTTCGGAGTTTTCGTGGTTTTCTTCGAGCCGTGGATTAATCCATGCGTAAATACGGATTAGGTTCCCTTAGAAAGACCCCCACGAAGGGCACTCCCCCCGGGCCTATATCCCTAGTGTAGATAATTGGCCGTCAATAATCAACCCAACCCAACCCAAAATAAGATATGCTACAAATCATGCATGGGACCTCTATTTTAAATACTATATGTGTTTTAATTACGTTTACTCCAGTATTTGACTGGTATTACTTTATATATAAATGATAACTATAAAAAAATAAAAACAATATTTTGCTTATTTTTTTACCATTATTAATTGATTTATAAATTATGTATATATTTATGAAATTGTATTGTGTTTTAAATAATAAGTTTTGCAATATATTATTTTTTAGAAACACTGATCATTTTTTGTTGATAACCCACTGCACCGCAGCCACTCTAGTTAGCATATGATGTGAAGAAAATGTACAATTTTCTATTGATTTACGATTCATCAATAGTAATACATGTTGACGCCGATGACATGATATCTATCTGGCTTGATGTCTGATTCCAGGGCAAGAACCACAGTAACATTTGCTGTGATTCTGATACCATAATACATAGTATTCCGGAATACAACCGGATTTGAGATCTATTATATAAGTTTTAGAATGCAGTTTAGTGAACGTTACTGATATTTTGCATTAAGGATGCTATTTTGCATTGTTTTAACAAGACAGATAATCATATTTATATGATACAATTAAAAAATAATAAATCTAATATTAATATCAAATAGTTATTCATCTTTTAATGTTTATCAAGTGTAGAAATGCAGTCTAACCACCAAGCGTAATAAGACATCGGTTTATCATTATTATTTTATTTACTGAATTATACGGTAATTGTAAGTAACAAGCTTATTTTAATCATACTGATCACAATAATCCTACACACTTTTAAATTTATATACTAAAGTATAGATGTTAAATGAATACTTTGAAATTTATCAAAATCATTTAGGAATCAAAATAGTGAGTAGTGTAATTCAAAGCAGAAAATCAAAAATCAAATTATTATATTACAGCTATTCATTACTTAAAGATTATGTATCATTATTATTATTTTGATAATTAAAATATTTTAGCAGGGTAATATTTAAATTCTTACTAGTATACACAACAACAAAAAAATTTCAAGCTTTGCTGTTGGTGTTCTTTCTATGTTAAATATTTTAATCATGTAGATTGAAAAAATAAAATTTTTACATACCTTTCTTTAGCAGATGTAATTTTTTATGGCATCAACGAAGTAATCCGAGTAATACAAGTGTTTTTCAAGTAAATTAGGTACAAAAACATTACAAATGCATTGACGAATACATATCATAACACGCCAACGCTATTGTAATTATTTTCGGACTTATATTTTAATTGGAATTCTTAAATCCAGAACATAAATCCTTATAAAAAAAAGTTTTTTCTAGATAATATTCATTGTCTGTTTCGTTCCAACAATTAAATGTCGTGTTTTACTGTTTAGTGGTCTGCAGTCTGCATTAGCACTCAGCAAAAACAAGGCCAAACGACGCAGATGCTTTTCTTCATATTTTACAGCAGTTCCTTAAATATTACTACGTATGATAAGGATGTTAATTACGTCCAAATTTGAAGAATAATGTTTCACAATGATTTCCATTTTCTGAATAAAAATATCTCTCCTTGAACGTACAAAAACGTATCCTTCGACACATAATTCGTTCACATTCGCCATTTTGGAAGAAGAATAAAATTGAAAATATTCTAATTCGAACTTCGAATGACAAAAGTCGTCTGCTTCAAATATCCGCAATTAAGATCTGCGCAGCATTGTTTAACCAGAAAGTAACACCTCGCAGATGTTTACAGCTTACCGCAAATGATAGATAAAACAAATAATTTAAATAAAGATCTTTCAAATGCTTTATAATTTATATGCTAGAGGTGATATCTTACTAAGCACTGGCCAGTTTGGAATAAATTGCTATAGGAATGACATATAGTTTATGACATTTACTTTATGACATATTTTTAATTCGTTTTTGTTCGGAAATGCATTAAATTGGCTGGTGTTTTTATTCAGAAACTATGTAACTGAAAGATGTTTTCCATTTTTTGTTAAAAGCAGAAGATATTTCAGAAACAAATGTCAAAGTCGGCGTTTTGAACCGAATAGCCGACGTGACAGTAAAAGAAAGGGGAAAAACCGGTCGTCACGTGACACGAATTGTTTATAACTCGATAAGTAGTTTATTTATTTAAAAAAAAAATGAAAAATCATTTCGAATCCAAATTGCTTCCATAGACCGTCCTGCCCAATTTATGCCTTTGCGTTTAAAAGTGAGTCTGAAATTATGTCAGAAAGCTTCGCGTTGTTGAGCAGGTCAGTTAAGAACCACCTTAATTATATCGTACAAGGAAAATCCTGAAAGTGTTGGATCGTCGCAAAAATTGTGCCCTCATTTTTTGACAAGAAAACTGATGTTTGTGTTGAGTGGCCTCTCAAAATAATTAAAGATTGGAGATTTTTAAAGAAATATTTTTAGCATTACAAAATTAGCAAATGAGTTCCATGCGGTAGTAGAAAAAAAATAATGTTTGCATTTGAAATATTAACAAACCTGTAAATTGCTAACAATTTTATTAGACTGGGAGATCTATTTCTGAATTACTTTCCGCTAAAACTTTCATACGTTACTAAATTTCTATTTAGGATTTTTTACCTGTGTATTATATAGTATATTTTGTTAAATTTCTTGAAAATGGTAATGAAAATTGTAAAAAAGTTATCTGCCTCATATATGTAGACAGATATTTATTTATTATTTTATTCTGGAAATACTCAATTTATTTAAATAGTGTGTGACAATGTTTTTATTAACGATTTAGGCAAATGACATAATTCAAATCTATATTTTATGAGTTTCTGTTTCAAATTCCCTCTCCGATAACACTGTGAAGTCACAGTGTTGGAATTTTGGTCATAGGTGTGACGGGACTTATGTGACTTGAAGTGACGTCATTGCAACGTCACAAAATTTTTTTGAGCTCTCAAATAGTAATTTTCTTGATGCCATAAGTTGTTCTAAAGTTTATTTTAAGTTTTCTTAAAATCTCCAAGACGTTCACATTTTGGTCACAGCGTGACGTTACAAAGTGGTGGAATTTTGGTCACAGGTGTGACGTGACGTACGTGACTCACAGTGACGTCACAATGACGTCACTGTGACTGTGCATGCTATGCGGGTATTTACAACATATTTACATGTTACTATTTACAAAATAATTCATTTAATTTAATATTACGGCTTAGCTCAGATGCCTTGTCGGCAACAACTTTGTAAACATTCTTCTCTTCTGGTAAAGTCTAAATTACTCAGCTTGTCAATTCTTTTGAAAGAAAAAAAAGAAAAGGAGAGAAAATATGATGGAGTGAGTATAGTTCGAGCGTTACACTCTTCCCCTCACACTGCATTACTGGTCCCTCAGATGCAGTGTGCATTTCCTGGGTTGATTCCTTCGGGATGCTTTCTGGTGACTAAATACCTCTGTTGTTCTCGCGTTTTTTGAGCCTTTAGTATATATTTGCTGGCTGGGCGTCTGACGTTTCCCGGGTCTGCCTCTTGGACGAATGAAGCCTTTAGAACATCCACCATCATCTTGCTTGTAAGGATACAAAGCTGATATATGATAATTTCCTAAGGGAGAAAAAGGGTTTTCTTTAGTAGCAATGGTATAAGAAGTAGGAGATCTTTGTTTTAAAATAACATAGGGGCCATTGCGACGGGGCATGAATTTAGTTGTTTTATTATTTTTCCTTTGGCTAATGGGATGCAAAGTAACCCAAACGTGATCGCCTGGTTTGTATTGTTCAGAAGCTTTTAAATGTCTGTCGGCATAATATTTATGTTTATCTTGGCTTTGTTCTATGCGATCTCTTATCTGCATAGTAATTTTAGCAAAGTTTTTAAAATAAGGGGTTATTTCCGGTATGAAATTATCATTCGCAATTACAGGGCGTAAGTCATGAGCAACATCATCGGAGGTACGTAATTCACGACCGAACATTAAATATGCAGCTGTGTGACCTGTGGAACTACATCTTGCAGTATTAAGGGCAAAACGGATTACTGGTAATTTTCCACTCCAAGCTGTATGATCATCTCCAACTAGCATCGCTAAGCGGGGTTTTAGATCTCGGTTTTTTCTTTCAACCGGATTTGCTTGAGGGTGGTACACCGGAGTTAAACTTTGATCTATCTTTAAGAGAAAACAAACTTGTTGCATCACAGCACTGATGAATTGCGGACCATTGTAGCTAATGATTTTTCTTGGAAAACCATATCTTGTGGCTGTTGCGTTATTTAATGCGAAAAGTTCTACCCATTTAGTGCTACAGTCTTCAATTATAAAAATCCACTTTTTATCATCTGCTGTTTCTGGCAAGGGTCCAAATAAGTCTTTTGAGAGGGTCTCAAATCTTTGACTATGGACAGGTGTTTGTAAAAGTCCAGCAGGTTTTTGGTTACTCGCTTTATAACGAATACAGTCTACACATTTTTTAACATAATCTGCGATATCTTTTCTCATTCCAGTCCAGTAATATCTTTGGGATACTCTGTAATAGGTTCGCTCGGCTCCATAATGGCCTGCGGTCGGTGAATCATGGTAATTCTTCAAGACTTCTTTCCGTTCTTGAACAGGAACAACTAATTCGGCTTCTTCTGAATCTTATTCTGGAGAGTAACGATATAGGACTCCTTGGTTTAAGAGGTAACCACCTTCAGTCCAATTAGCAAAATCTGTATTATTTTCTTTAGATTCAAACGCTTCAATGATTTTCTTCAAATCTTCATCCTTTAATTGCTCTTCTCGGATATCTTTTGGAGATCTAATAGGCATTTCAATCGAAATTGTGCAAATTTCACAAGAGGGTTCTTCAGGACTGCAAACAGAGCGAGACAACATATCAGCAACAACGTTTGCTTTTCCAGGAATATATTCAATCTTCAGGTTGAAAGATTGTAACTGCAAAGCCCATCGGGCTAGTCTGCCTGACGGTGATTTTAAACTCATCAGCCATTTTAGGGGCTGGTGATCGGAGGCAACTGTTACTTCATGTCCTTCAATGTAGCCACGGAATTTATTTAAAGCCCAAATGACAGTAAGTGCTTCGCGCTCGGTGGTAGAATAGTTTCTTTCTGGTGCAGTTAACAAACGACTCGCATATTCTATTGGATGCTCTTCTTCTCCCTGACCCTGGAGGAGGACAGCACCTAGAGCATATCCACTGGCATCTGTACGAAGAAGATAGGGCTTGGTCGGATCATTTTGTTTCAGTACTGGAGGATTGATTAATGAACTTTTCAATGTTTCGAAAGCGCTTTGTTCTGCTTCTTCCCACTTCCAAGTTGCATTTTTCTTCGTAAGATTACTTAGAGGTCTAGCTATATCTGAAAATTTGGGAATAAAACGCCTGTACCAGGAGCAGGATTGCAAAAAAGATTGGAACTTGTTTAACAGTCTTAGGAGCAGGCATTTGTTGAATTGCAGCGGTTTTTCCAGGATCAACTTCGATTCCAGAGCTTGATATCCAATGTCCTAAATATTTAACACGGGGACAAGCAAAATTGCATTTTTCACGATTAGCATACAATTTGAATTCCGATAGTTTATTAAAAACTGCTTCTAAGTCAGATAAATGTTTCTCAAAACTTTCCGACAAAATTATAATATCATCTAAATAAGACAATACAAAGATGTCTTTGAGGGACTTTCGAAAGTTATCTATTAATCTCTGAAAGGTTGCTGGGGCATTTTTCAATCCGAAAGGCATTCTAAAGTACCGAAAAGTTCCGAATGGACAAATAAATGCAGTTTTGTCTCTATCAGCAGCATTTACTTTAATTTGGTGGTATCCAGACTTCAGGTCAATAGTGGTCATATAAGGTGTATGTTTAGCTTCGTGGAGCAAATCATCTACCCGCGGTAATGGATAATTATCCGTCTTTGTGATGGCATTTAATTTTCGATAATCGACGCAAAGGCGAATTTTTCCATTTGGTTTTGGGACCAATACTACTGGCGAGGCATAAGGGGATTCGCACTCTTCTATTATACCTTTAGAGAGTAATTCGTCTAATTCTTTACGCAAAATTTCCTTTTTTGCAGGTGACATGCGGTAAGGGGGTACAGCTACAGGAGGATGTGATCCAGTATGAATATAATGTTTAACTTTAGGTGTAGCCTCTTCCCCTAGTTGGAAGCTACTTGTAAATTTTCCAATCAGTTCATTCAACCTAACTCGTTGCTCTGAAGTGAGATGTCTACCTTCATCTTCTCTAAGAGAAACAGTGTCTAATTCAACGGTTTTTATTGCTAATTCACTGGGAGGTCTATATGTATCTTTGGCGATTCTATACTTCCACCTGCATCTATCAGCAAAGAACCATTCTTGATTTACTACATCCAAAACAATTTTTGCTTTGCGTAAAAAATCGATTCCCAAAATTGTACGATTATTTTTGGCATTCGGCAGAGCATAAAGTGTTGTTTTAACATCGCCACCTTCAATTTTAACATGAACTTCTGTTTTATAGACTTCGGTAGTGTTTTGTAGCCCATCCGCTAAGACTACGATCATTTGAGTTTTTTCAAATTTCACACCTTGGTCTTTTAATAAAGAATACAAAACTTCACCCGCAACGCAGTGTGTTGCGCCAGTGTCAGCACAAGCTGTGCCAGAGAGACCATTTATACTTATTTTTACCAATAATGTTGGTGATGTTTGCATATTACATGTACGAAATTCTAGAGATTGAAAGTGCGCCGATACATTTTTCGGAGAACAAGTTGGACACTTGGATTTAATAACTCCCGTTTCCACATCCATAGCAAATTAACATTGGCCGATTTAAATTTGAAGGATAATTAATTTTATTTCTCTTGGACTCATTTTGATTGCCATATTTACACTCATTTATTTTAAAATCTAAAGGCGTTTTTTCAAAGCGATTAGAACTCCCGACCTCACTGATTTTATTTGATCTCTTTATTTCTACTTTGTGTGACCTCAAATTATCATATAAATCTAACTTTTCAGCTAATTCAACAGGATCTGTTAAATTCTCCCATTGGTCTAAATAATGTTCTTTGCAATCCGGGGAAACCTTTTTCTTTAATTGATCAGCAATAATTAATTCCGATAGTTTTTCAAAGGAATTTATATTTAATTCGGATAGCCATCCCTCAAAATAGCTTCTAATTTCAAAGTAATATTCCTTCCAGCTAATATCGGTTCGCTTTGGATGTCGATTAAATAAAACTCTAAACCTTCCAGCAGTTAACTTAAAACTCTGCAACAATATATCTTTAATATAAGAATAGTCCTCAAATTTTTTTTCCGGTTCACGCGCTATTAATTTACCGATTTCATTTGGAAGGACTCCAATTAAATACGTAATCCACAGTTCTTTAGAAACCTTTAAAAGTTTCATTTGCCTCTCAAAAGTTATTAAAAATAAATTCATATCATCCTTTTCAGGATTGAAATCGGGTAAAACCTTTTTCAAGTCAACGCGGATTGAAGAAGTTTCTAGAGGGTTGCTTGTATTTGCAACAACATCTCTTGTTCCTGTTTCTAACCTGAGCTTCTGTAGCTCAAATTCTCTTTCTTCGGCTAAACGCTTCTCTTCCTCAAGAGTCTTTCTTTCTTCTATGATATTTTCTAAAATTCCCTGTACAAAATCTATGTTATCTTTAAATGCCTCACTATTTACAATTTTATCACGTAATTCGAGGACTTTATCATCACTACTAATTTTGTACTTTTAACTCTGAAGCCAAAGTGATTAAATCAATTTTCTTACCGTTAGAAAGAAACGTCATCATTTGAATTAATTATGTTTTAGCTAACTTCAAACTTAATTTGTGTTACGAATAACTCTTAGCAAAATAATTTAAATCAATTCTTCAAATAATAAATAAAATAATGCCAAGCACTCATTTATAATATAACTTCAATAATAATATAGCTCAGTGCAACTATATAAATGTATAAAACAAAGCAAACGAGTTTATTTTTCAATAATAATTATTAGATATATTTCTCTTATGAATATCTTCATTTAATTCAGATACTAAAATACTTGAAGCTGCAGACGATTTTTCGTATTTTAATTCCAAAATATTTAGATTCTGGACGAATCAAACACAATTTTTCAAAAAATCCTCAGATTCCGGATGAATCAAAAGAAATACTTTTTGTACTTTAGTATCTGAATTTTCTTATTAAAACAGTTTAACACAATTTAAAAATAATACTTATCTTCATATCTTGCCTATATTCGAGCCCGACGTTGGGGAGCCAATCTTTGTAACATATTATTTTGAATCCGGGGTGGAAACTATTTTAGTTACAAATAAAACTTGATAACTTCTTCATAGACTAATAAATTTAATATTTACAACATATTTACATGTTACTATTTACAAAATAATTCATTTAATTTAATATTACGGTTTAGCTCAGATGCCTTGTCGGCAACAACTTTGTAAACATTCTTCTCTTCTGGTAAAGTCTAAATTACTCAGCTTGTCAATTCTTTTGAAAGAAAAAAAAGAAAAGGAGAAAAAATATGATGGAGTGAGTATAGTTCGAGCGTTACATATGTACTATTGCAAAAAGAAACAATCATTACTGTTAATACAATATTTTACGCACATAATACAAAAAAACTTTAAATTTATATGTTATAAAGCATCAAATAATCGAGCAGAATATAGAACAATTTTGAAAAGAAAATATTAAAAACAATGGAACTCTGAAAATATCCATCTAACTATGAGAACTTCAAGTTTTTGCATCATTAATAGCATCTCAAATAAGTAACAACATTTGAGCATGTGTCCTGTCGAACCGTAGCGTAGTAGTTTGGCCCGCTGGTTTAGTAAACGGAAGGTCTTGGGTTCGATACTCGTCGTGGGAAGTGGTGGTTGATTATTAAAAACTCGCTCAGAAATGAACGGAAAAAAGAAGCGTATCTGTCACTTATAAGGTTCCTTAAGGGATAACTTTTTTTTGGGGGGGGGGAGGGGCGTCCTATAAAATTTATTTTAAATTTCTAAAAAATACGGAAGATATATGTTATAAAACGGAAATTTAAAAACGGATATTTCAGAAATCACGGAAATTTTTCTGGAATTTACGGATTTTTTTCTCCGTTAAAATACGGAAATAGTACTGGCGTCTCGATTGACAGTACAATTTCCGTTATTTTCAGGAATTTTTTTTACAGTGAATATGATTTAAATTTAATGAGGATACTATTAAAAGTCTATCACAAAAAATATTTTATAGCGCCAAATCCCATTTGCTATTCAGTCAATTGGCAGTGGACACGATTATAAATGATTACCCAATAGATTTAAAAGTTTCGAAATATACCTATTTAGGGGTGATTTAGAATAATGTCACTATAGAGTAGATCAGGATGTATCAAAACTGTTTTTCCGAAGAAAAAAATGTAATAACATTAGATTTCTAAATTAAATATAAGTGAAATATAGTACAGTAGAACCCCGATTATCCGAATCCCGGTTATCCGAAAATCGGCTTAACCGAAAGACCTTAAAACTCTTTATTTTTTCATATGAAAATTTTTATTTTTAAACAAGCATGCTGTTTATGAAATAAACAGCGTCAGTTCACTGATTTGGATCATTGCGCAAATGCAGACATTTTATTGCATAGACACATACAGCACTTCATTTCTTTACAAATTATGTTGTGATTACTTTTTTTTTTGTTTTTCAATATTGCAGTACTTCAATGCTACCTTATCACGCTACAACAACACATCTGAAGCTGTTGCATCTTCTTGCATTTGAATATATTGAGGTGCCAGTATCATGAACATGGAAATAGTTAAGGCCTTCTAACGAAATAAGCCTTTCAAAGAAAAAAACCGTTCCTTGAAAAATGTTTCAAACAGGTGGCTCGTGTGTAGAACATTTGTTCTATTCATCACCAGTTCGTCTGCTTCTTCAAATCTTTTGCTTGATATCCATCGTCTTGTGGGTATCTGATATACAGTTTCAGTTTGTTGTAAGTGGCGCTACCTTAGCAGAGATGCTCGCCGTGCGCGCAGCTGCCATTGAGTTCGAAAGTCGTGACATGATATTAACTCTATTTCGTTAGAAGTCCTTATCTATTTCTAAGTTCAAGGTCAGTATCAACTCTTTTCAACGCGTTGAGGCTCTTCATGCTTATAAAAACCTATTTGCACTTTAAAGTATTACTCCTCGTAAGTAAAGTTTGGAGGAAATTAAAATACGTGTAAACAGGAAGGGTAAATCTCCCAGAATACGGACTCTTGCTACACCTGCAAGGACGAACGCGTTGCCAGACTGTGGAGAAGTGAGAGGGTCTCTGGTAGAATAAAATTAGAAAGCCTCCCGGTTATCCGAAAATTCTTATGGAACCCTGGTCAACCGAAAACCCTTTGGTCCCATGCTTTTCGGATAACCGGGGTCTTACTGTATATGAATATGGTTTATGTATATGAAGTCTCGAAGGGATTTTATATTACCAAATTTTAAAAAAATATAATATAAAGGTATTAAAAAGATATATACTATCTGATTAAATATTTTCTGAAACATTTTAGAGATATAATTTTAAATGATTTTAAAAAATCACACTCTTTTGAATAGACATATTAATTTGGGAAAAATAGTTAAAACGGTTCGACCTATTGTGTTTTTTTAATTTAATTCTATACACTGTAAATATATATTACATAGTTACCAACCTCCCGATTTTTTTCATACCAGTATTTTTATGAAAACATATTTGTTTTGTGCAATCGTGCAATTTCTGCTATTTAATAAAGCGAAAATTTTTGTATGATTTTACTGGTATTAAAAAAATCGGGAGATTGGCAACTATGTATATATATATATATATATATATATATATATATATATATATATATATATATATGTGTGTGTGTGTCGGCAGTGGCAACGGCACCTTCAAGCACACTGTTAATAAGAACAGAGAGCAGCGCCACCATTTCTAAAGCGGTAAAAACGTTTCGCGCCAGCCAGAAGTGAAGATGTTTTTGAACTATAAAGACGTATTTGACTGACATTGAATAAAAACGTAACAAAGTTACGGCGAAGTTTTTGATTTGCGATGATGTGACCAAATATTCTAATCTGTATATAGTTTCTTGTAAATATTCAATATAATATTTTAATCAATTTGCTTATCTTCATTGATTATTTTATGATATATATATATATATATATATATATAATGTTGCCGTCTATTCTACGTTTTATCACAAAACTTCCGTTTTTGTGGTTTCCCCGTTTTCAAGATGAAAATTTTCCGTTATTCAAAGGGTGAAATTTCTGTTTTCAGAAATAAATGTGAGCAATACGCAATTAAAAAATATATATATATTTATATATACTGATGAATATTTACACGGAATGGTATTTGCATTGAATATTTTCACATCCGTTTCTTATCGCCTTGTTCGATGTTCGAAACTACGCACTCGCCATTAGAGGATGAAAGCTCTGCTCCGTACCCCAACTGCCCGCATTTGATGACTTACAAGGTAGGTCTCCATAAAGCGCTGTCCATAAATGATGTCACACTTTTTTTCAATATTTGTGACCCCCTCCCCCCCTTTGTCACAAAGTGTCACACTTCAGCATACCCCCCCCCCCCCCCTTGTCACATGCACTGTAAAAAATGAAGTACTCAAAAATGAGCAAGTCCATGTACTCATTTCGAAATGAGTATTTTTGGATCAAAAATGAACATGTTTATTCTCAAAAATGAGTAAGTTCATGTACTCATATCGAAATGTGTATTTTTGGATCAAAAATGAACATATGTATTCTCAAAAATGAGTAAGTTCATGTACTCAGATCGAAATGTGTATTTTTGGATCAAAAATGAACATATGTATTCTCAAAAATGAGTAAGTTCATGTACTCATTTCGAAATGAGTATTTTTGGATCAAAAATGAACATATGATCAAACCCAACATACTTGTATATTTCAGAATGTGTAATGACGAAATTTCGGAGCCTAAAAAGCTATTATTTGAAGGAAAAACAAAGAATAAGAGAAATGAAAAGTGGATCTGGTTGTTCTGGATTTTCATCAAAATGGATCCACTACAACACATTTACTTTTTTTCCCCCCTCACATTTTACACATCTACTTTTTTTTTCTTCATAGTACTTCAAAATTATGATTTTTTTTTCCCCACTAATTTTTTTTTTAATTTAATTTAACTTTTTTAACGTGAGGCAATATTGTGTTATTTAAAAGTTTCATAACATAATATCTTTGCAAATTATAGCTATGCAAATAAGTATTAAACTAAGCTGATTTGGCTTACAAGTTTGTGAATTACGCTAAAATTTATGATTTTATATTATAATTTTACAAAGTTTATAATTTTTTTCTTAAATTTATAAAATTAGTTAATATTTTTTCTTTACTTTTATAAAAATAAAGTTTTTAACTTTATAACGTTTTTAATTTATTTCTTTAGCTTATATTTTTATAAATTAAACTAATTTAATTTAAATAAAATCAATAAATCCAGATTTAAACCTACCTATCCTAAGGTAATTAATTTTAAATTTGTCTCTAAAAATCATTTTTTTAAAACTATTTAGTTTAACCGAACCGTACGCAAAAGCTCTCAGCATAGCTGAAATATAATAATTTAATTTATTATAAAAAAAATTATTTACATAACTTTTTTTAAATAAGACATTAAAAATAAATATTTTAACAGCATGTAATAAACACGTCTGATTAAGATAATTGTTGTTTTTATTAGAATTGATAAATAGATAATCAGGCAAATCATTTTAAAAAATGTATGTTCGAATAAAGAAATTGTCGGTACTGTTGCAAAAAGAAGCAATCAGTATTCTTAATGGAATGTTTTACGCATATAATACATAATAAATTGAAATTTATCTGTTATAAGGCACCAAATCATACAGCAAAATATTGAAAATTATGAAAAGAATATATTAGAAACACTGGAACTAAAAAAATCTATCTACAGATGAAACCTCAAGTTTTTGCAAGTTTTGCAAACTAACTAACAACATTTGAGAAGGAGGCGTGACCACTCATGGCGCGTTGGTCTGAGTCGTCAGGTTAGTACATAGGACATCACGGGTTCGATTCCTCCCATGGTCAGGGGTTGGTTAATTAATATAAACTCACGCAGGAATGAAAAAAATGAGCAGAAATGTATGTCTCCCTTATAAGGTTGTCTCGCGAAGTAACTTTTTTTTTTTTTTTTAATCCTATAAATTTTATTTTAATGCCATAAAATTTTTTTAATTTGAATACATCCATGGGATCAAAAATGAGTACATAGCAGTTCATATTTGAATACATCCATGGGATCAAAAATGAGTACACGTGTTTCTCAATTTTGAGTACATTTGGATCGGAGATATTTTGAGTATGTGACGTATTCAAAATTGAGTACTTTTTACTCAATTTTGAGTACCCATTTTTTACAGTGTGTACTATATTACATTAACGTATATTTGCAGTTCAGAAACAAAGCACTACGTTATAGATCATATTTAGAATTTTATTTTTAAACTTTAACTATGTAAGGACATTTGTGAGCATAGCAATAAAAATGATTCTTGTACTTATTTTGTATGAAATAAGATTAAGGTTGACAAAAAAACAAAACATAATTAATATACAATAATAATAAAATATTAATATGAAAGAGCAATTGAAAGCAGTAGTATTTTGGAATTTGAAATGGAATTTAATATGTTTGGCTTTAAATCTTATCTTTACTTCATAAGCACAAAATACTTTAAAACAGATTGATTTTTAAAAAGAAGCCCCAATATTAGTTTTACTTAAATGGAATTGCCATCACATTTCATTTGTCACATTAATATGAACATTTATAAAATTATATATTAAATCATAAAATAGAAAGTACTCTGGTCACAAACTGTCACAATTTCTCGAACCGCCTCCCCCCCCCCCCCCCCTTCAAACAAGACATCATTTGTGGACGGCCTCTAAGCGCATACTCAGAAAAAAAAAATGAAAAAAATTACAGAATATTCTTCCCATGAAAATAATATATTGAAAAAAAAAATTGCTGCGGAACACTGATATAGCATCCGTAAAAAAAGAATGAAAATTTCGTGTTTTTGGCGATTTATCACTGATTGGCGACATGATGAAAAAAAAAGTTTTTATGATAAATACTCTTTTAGGAAAAACTTTTTCTACTTTTCATGCTGAACTAGTTTAAGTATGTTTAAATTAAACAAATACGCGTTTACAACTACGAATTTGCCGTATGCATTTATATGTATATATAAAGAAAATTAACGATCGTATTCTACGGTTTAGAACAATATTTAAATTGATTGAAAATGCTTCAAACTTAAAATTAAGGTCCGATTCTGAAAAGAGGCTAAAAGTATTGTTGCCATGGAAACAGCAACTTATTCTGTATCGAAATGTGTAATGAGACATGAGCGTGTTCTTAATCGGGCAGTTACTGTTAAAATACACTTACAACTTATCCGCTAGTGAAACCGTGTAAAATTAGATAACTTCACCAAAAGGCGACTTGTATACATTACATAAGCTTATAGAAAAAATAATAAACTATTTCAACATTTAAATTTAAATTCATAAAATACTGCGCATTTACACACTCATTCACTTAACCAGGAATTTTCAAATGCATTAAAATCGTTTGCATTTGGCGAAAGAAAAGTGATGCTCGCCAAATCGCGTCTTTTTTGCGCCAAATAGTCGAATATATTTTAGTTTTTAGCTCACAGGCTATCAAAGCCTGAGAGCCCGCCCGTTCTGTATGTACGTAGGTATGTACGTAACGCGATAACTCTTGATAGAAATAACCGTTTTTCTTCAAATTTTGTTTTTAGGTCCAATGTGATAAGGCGCTTCCCTCATTAGTTTTGGGGGTTCATGGTTATGTGTAAAGGGGGGGAAACAGGGGCTAACCCCCCTCAATTTAGATAAATGGGCTTTCATGCAGAATTATCCGATTTTCTTCAAATTTTGTATATAGGTTCATTGTGATGAGGCGCTTCCCTGATTAGTTTGGGGGATTCACTGGTTAAGTATAAAGGGAAGAAACTGGAGTTAACCCCCTCTCTTAATTTAGATAAATGGGTTTTTCATGCAGAATTTTCCGATTTTTTTTAAATTTTGTATATAGGTTCATTGTGGTAAGCAGTTTTCCTGATTAGTTTTGGGGGTCCATTGGTTAAGTATAAAGAGGGGAAACGGGGGGCTAACCCCCTTAATTTAGATGATTTTTCATGCAGAATTATTCGATTTGCTTCAAATTTTGTATACACTCTAAAATTGGAAGGAGTGAGAAGTTGACTCTTTGGAAGAGTGAGAGGCATTTTCACTCTTTTAGGAGTGAATTTTATAAATATGCACTCTTTAAAGAGTGGAATTTTCCACTCTCTAGAAAGGAGTGAAATATCTCACTCCGTTGTCGAGAGTGACTGTCTCACTCCGTTTTCAAGAGTGAGTAGTTCACTCCGTTGAGAGTGAAGAAAAACAGTTTTTTCCAATAAAACCACAAGATGGCGCCAGTTCTCGGATACTCCGTTATCGAAACGAAACGCCTAAAATGAAATCCTTTATATATAGTAGCACGATTTTTAAAAAACTGGAAAAGGCATTGAAATAATAAATGAATCAATAGAATTATGGACAGGAAATATATTTAATGCTTTACAAATTGCAGGATTTGCCAGTACTAAGAACAGTGTACGGAAAACAAATATTTGAAGTAAATTTATGCTTAGCTGCAACACAATTTTGCTTCTATTTTATAAACAGAAATTTAATATCCCGGAATGCTAATTATTTTCCTCTTTATTTAAATAACCTATTCTACATATTTTATAATGAATATAAACAAAATATAACTATACAGATTAAATTTTCTGTTATTTTTAGCACGTTTGAAATTAAAATGTAAAACATAAGAGAAATGAAAAACGTTGCATTTAATCACTGATTTTATACCATTTATTATAGCAAAAAAAAAAAGAGTATAAATGTGTCGGTAATAGTCTTAGGAAAAATTTAACAGCGATAATTTAAGAAAAAAAATACGTTTTTTACCCTGACTGAAAAATTTCCCCTAAAAATTAGTTTTGGAAAGTAAATTTGGGGGCCCCTTTGTATTTCAGTGGGTAAGCTTCGGCTTCACGAGCCTATTTGGTAAACAGGCCCTGGGCCTCGGACAATCTTAATCGGGCTCTAATTATGGAAACATTATTAGCAAGAAAAAAATGAATGAATAAATAAATAACTGTTTTGTTGTAACGGAATTTTTGTCATAGCGGAAATGTACAGACGGGTATTCGCACATTTTTTAGACGATTTCGGCGTTGTTGTTTTTAACGTTTAAAATATGAATATTGCTTTCTGAAATAATCTGTATGATAATCTTGTTTCTTGATTCTAATTCTGCGTAATGCTTTCGATGGTAGAAGGTTTTTTGTAAAATTTACAGTGTTATTGCTTCCCATGCGTCTTTAAAAACTTTCCAGATTCGATCAATCGTGGTGATGTTGCCCTTTGAAAGAGCTCTTTTCAGCAGACCCAATGAACAATAAACCATAAGAGAAACGTCAGGTGACTGGACACTGGAGGAATATGTTGAAAGGTATGAATACAATACCTGTGTGAGTTTTTAATGTTTTCAACGAATACAGCGGTAGTTTTTGAAGTATGAGCAGTAGCTTTGCTTTGATGCAGTTTCACCCTTTAAAAGTCATTGTAATAAAGAAAATGGCATTTTTTCTATAAATATCGGATGTAACACATGCTCTTAATAATATAATGAATTGATTGAAACATTTTTGTCCAATATTCTTATTTTTATTTTCCCATTGTAAGATAAATTTGCGATAGTCATAAATCCTTACATGAAACTTCGTTTTCCGCCTTGAAATGGGCTCTTTTTTTCCCTGTTTTTTTTTCATCTGGTATCTTTTTACTATGTATATGTACTGATTTTTGGAATAGCACTTTCCAATCAATATTACGTTTATTTTGCACTAAAAAGTTTTTATATTATGCGCTTTGCAATCATTTTAGACTGTGGAATTAGCATACTTCTGTTCCGAAGAAAAAAAAACGCATCTTCCCATTCACAGCTTTTTTGCATGCGCAATCTTGAAATAAGAATAAATTTGAAAGTATCAGACGATAATATAAATTACACATAATAAGTTGTCAGAATTTTTTCCTCTAAAATAATTCCATTTTTTAAAATAATTTATCAAATTTGTCTAAGACATGTGCGAACAGTCTCTGTATTATATGATACAAAAATAAGGTTTCAGTTTTCTTATTTACACAGTTGAGAAACACCGTAACATTTATGATTTCTACACAAATTTAATAAGTGTGCTCGAATATCACAAAAGAAACAAAGCTAAAATAATGTAATAAAAGTTATTTTAATTGTTAGCGGCTGTAGCATGCTGTAGGTATACCAGTTCTCGTCCGAGCGCAGAAGTCAAGCAGCAACGAGCTCGGTTAGTACTTGGGAGGGTGACCGCCTACGAACAAGCGTGTGTAAAAATTAGTTTCTCTTTTTTTATTCAAGAATTTTAGTCACTCCTATCAGGGGTGAAAAAACTCACTCCTTTTGCAAGAGTGGATAGTCACTCTTCTGAAAGAGTGAGTATCCACTCCTGTTCAGAGTGAATATTCACTTCTCAGGAGTGAGTATTCACTCTTTCAGGGAGTCAAGAATTTCACTTTTTCCTAGAGTGAATAGTCACTCTAAAGAGGTTGGGCAAATTTTGACTCTGCGATAGAGTGAATATCCACTCCTCCAGAGTGAATAGTCACTCTTTCTTATTTAGAGTGTACATGTTCATTGTAATAAGGCACTTCCTGAATAGTTTTGGGTGTTCATTGGTTAATTATAAGTGGGGCTGATCCCCCTTAATATATTGTCGATTTCTTTATTTTTCGAGGGGTTTATTGCAAATTCTTTGAAATAAGAGTATAATGTACAATTAGTGTGAATAGCCTGTGAGCTCAATGTCTTCAGTTTAACTGGGAAGTTTTCTTTTTATTTGCAGATTTTCTACTGGGATTCCGAAGCTAAATTTGACTGATACTGTATAACGTACATGAATAGTTTTCAAATATTCGATCCGTTTTAAGGAGACTTTCCTTCTTAGTTATAGGCCAAAACATGATTACGAAAATGTAACTGGAATTTTTAAGTTTTCTTTCAATTGAAACGGAACATTTCCATTCGTCTGTCTTGGGAGGAACATCTCCGTTTTTGACATTCAACGAATATGGATAAGAAGGAAATTTTCCGTTTATTCAAGGAAATCTTACGATATCCACTCAAAAAAGACAGTTCCGTTAAAACACTGAAATTTCGGTACTTCTCTATTATCCCGTCGACCACTTTTCATAACAAAAAACTATCGCCAAACTGTAAGATTAAACGCCAAAAATTCAGTCCCATTTACTTGATGTCGGAAGCATTATACGTGTTTGTTATGTCATCAAGTGGTTTTTAATTCGACATTTGCCTGTATTTTTCGTTATGTTTTACTGATTTATTAGTTAATTCATTAATTAAAATAACAATTGTGTCCTTAAATTCTTATATTTTATTTATTTATTTATTTTGATATTCCGATGGCAACGTTCTCCCGTTTATTTGGCGATACAGTTTGGCGATAGTTTTTTGTTAGGAAAAGTGTGTAATGAGTTGACAAAATCCAGTGATCCAAGGTTATGATTAACATCTAGCACTTTATTTAGGCAGCGTTGATACACAAGTTAAAAACTGAACAATTTAAAACCATCTAAAACCACTACAATCCTCTGCAAGACTCAGCGCACACCAAAATTTCATACTTTTTACAAAACATATATCACACGTTTCTTTTCAACATCGTCCGTCCAACTCTCTCTGCATCTCCCAGCTTTCTCGGTTCACTTCTCTTTATTCGCCGACCAACATCTCTCACAGTCTCTTTGCCTATCGAAAAAGTCTTTCGACTCGATTACACGGCGATCCACCTCCGAAGCTAGGCGGAAAAGTCATGGACAAAACTGGACAACTCCAGGCCAGCAACTCACAAGGCAGGCTAGGTCATAATTTCCTTCAGTCGTCACAGACTCCTCCCCCTCCAAATTTTGGACATGTCCAAACGGGGTCCTTGACAAAAATTTAAATTTGTGACAAGTTCCATTCAACACCAAATGTTTTTTTCTTTAATTCATAATGTTCAGGATTAACCTGTTACATTGTCACATACATTCCATCTCTCCCCCCTTCCTAATCCATCACAGCATTGTGCCACCATTATTTAAATTTGTGACAAGTTCCATTCAACACCAAATGTTTTTTTCTTTAATTCATAATGTTCAGGATTAACCTGTTACATTGTCACATACATTCCATCTCTCCCCCCTTCCTAATCCATCACAGCATTGTGCCACCTTAACTAAAATTCCTAAATTTTAACCTCTTACTAACAAAATTCATATTATCCAAAATTTACACAAATTTACTACAATTTAAATATACACCAAATTTTTCCATAACGTCTCTACAAAATTATAACCAATGCAATTTTACACAAATACCAATACAATTAACAGATTTTTTCTTTCTTTTATACAAGTTCAACATGATACAAAACCAAATAAATATATGACATTTTCTCTCTACCAAATGAAACAACTTTTCATATGAATTAACACAATTTCAAAAAATTTTTATAAATTTGCAACCAAAATTCTAAATCATAATTTAACATTTTAAAAGCCATTTCTGTATCTTTTCCTCTTATTCCAATACAGACAATATCTAAACATGAAAATATACACTTTTTTTTTCACACAAATAATACCATTTTACTATATAGAATTTATAAACCCAATAAATAATACTCAGTGTATGGGTGCCGGCTCAGAGTGTCTGCATTACAGTGATCTTTTCCTCTTTTATGCTCAATCCTATAATTGAACTGTTGTAATGCCAGGGCCTTCGTAAAACTCTCTAATTAGATCCCGCATGAGTTTTAAGCCACACCAAAGGTTGTAATCAGTTTGTATCGCAAATGGCAAATGGCCATCCAAATAGCACCTTAATTTCTTCACTGCATACACAATAGCGGCACACTCCTTTTCAGTGGTACAATATCTCTGCTCTGATTGCTTTAGCTTCCCTCTAATGTATAAAATAGGATTCTCCTCCCCTTGATCGCTAATCTGCGCCAAAACTATATCCAGACTAGTATCCGATGCATCAATTTGCAGCAAAATTTCTCTCAGGAACTCCCCAACTGCATGCACCTTTAACTCGGCAGGTGATCTCTTCCTTCTTTTCTTATGATTTTTCATCATTTTATTTTTCCTTACTTTTACCACTGCTTTTCGCTCCATCTCTTTGTCACCCATTCTGCAACATTTCTTTACATTAACATAGCTCCCATTTCTACCCGCATCTTCCTTGACCACTCCACAGGCGATTCCATTTTCTGTTTCACAAAAGATTTTCATCTTTTGATGCGCATTGATTATATGCGTTTCCTATGTTAGGTAAGTTTACCTCAGTATTTCTTTTCGCTGCCACACTTTCCTCACATCTTTCAACCCACAAATCAGGTTCAAGATTTCCATCATTTTGTTCATTATCATAATTCTCTTTATCAATCTTTCCATCAATTTCATCTTTCGCCTCATTTACAAAATCAGCCATAATAGGGTTTTGATAACCTTCCACAATTTCCTCAGTCATTTCAGCAATCTCACTCTTTATCTCATCATTACTTTCAAATTCATGATCTTCACATATATCATCTCCATTAGGATTAAAATTCTCCTCTTTCGGAACCTCATCATCTATTTCTGAATTGTCCTTATTTTCCAAACCAAAAGGACAACCATCTCCCCAGAATTCATTAACATCAGTTTGAGAAAGTCCAACATTGAATTCAAAATTAGTCTCGTTACCAACTTCATCAAAATTTACAGAATTTCTAACTTGCGATACCTTGAATAGTTATATATCTTCTTCAATGTTTGACTCATCAGTTCCATTAATCTGCTTTAAGCTTAACATTTCCTGCGTTTCGCTTCCCTCTTTCATCATTTTCACTTGTTCACCTTCCTCCTCTTCAAATCTAGATAATTCAAGCTCCTCTCTCTCTTTTGCAACATTATCAGTTTCAACTTTAAAAGATTCACAAAGTTTCTCAGCCAATGACTGATTTTCAACTAAAGTAAAGTCCAAAACTCTCAGATCGTTATTAAGAGTTTCTTCACTCGCACTCTCTTTTTCATTTACCTTAGCAATATTTTCCATGCCACATATTCTTTCGCCATTCACAGGAACACTTTTAAACAATGTCTAGTAATATTTGTTCAGTTTGATCAGGATCCCCAAACAAATCCACCTCTTTTTCCATCTTATCAACTTTCCTCTTAACCAATAATTTTTCTTCAATCACTCCAACTTCCTTGGATTCTGCTTCAATCTTTTTGGCCAATGTAACCAATGAAACCAATTCTTCACTCTTCTGTTGCTCTTCAGCAACTTTATTCGAATCCACCTTTACCAAATCCAGAATGGCCTCAGTTTCCACTACCTTCATCAAAAGTTCACAAGCTGCACCAGAACACTCATCTCTTTCCTCCCTCAACTTTTCAGTCAGTTCCAATTTCTCTTCCCGGCCATTCACTAGCTCCTCAATAAGCTGTATCCGCCTCTGCGCTCGTGTCAATACAGCACTCACAATTTCTTTTTTCCTCTCACAATCATTCTCAATCTCTTTTAATAGTGCGGCTGTTTTATTTCCAAGGATATATGTCCCCTGATCCAATTCATTTCGGAGAACCACTGCTTTAGTGGTAACATGGCCCAATTCACAATCAATCTCAATCTCGGCCATAGGCAAACATGACTTCCGCTGGTTCAACAAATGCTCCATCCACATATATTCTCCTGTCATACTTTCAGGTGAAACATATTTTTGACACACCACATCGACCGTTGCTCCAGTGTCTCGTAGAATAGGAATACTAGTCCCATTAATCGTTCCCGAAATCGTATATGGTGCCAATAAATCCTCATCAACTTTATTTTTAACATAATTCACAACTCCGAAACCATTTCTAGTTTTAAGCCTGGGGCAATCAGGTCTGAAGTGCGTTGAATCCCCACATTCGTAACAACGGAACTGTTTCCTTCTCTCAAAATTAGGATCGGGATTCCTTCCATCAAAATTAGGCTCAGGTTTCCTTCTATCAAAATTAAAATCAGGTTTCCCTCTATCAAAATTAGGATCAGGTTTCCCTCTATCAAAATTAGGATTAGGTTTTCTACCTTTAAAGTAATTTTCTTTTCCCCCTACATCCTGTGTAGTTTCATTTCTCTGGCTATTTCCCCTCCAGAATCTCGGTTGCCATGATTTCTTCTCATTTCAATCCTTATAACTCATCGAAGCTTTATTTCGAACACACCCTCTTACATCTTCAAACTCTTCAATCTTAGTCACAAAATCAACTGGCGAAATTATAGTTGCCCATTGATCCAAAAAACTCTCCTTAAATTCAGACGGTACCCTCTTTTTTATCTGATCCACAATCATCAAATCTTTTAATTGATCATACGTCTCTATCTTCAAACCATTCAACCAACCCTCTAGATAATTTTTTATTTCATAGTAAAAATCATACCAAGTACAATCTGATGATTTTTGAGTTTTCACAAAGTTCTGACGAAACTTTTCCGGACTTAATTTAAAACGCTTCAGCAACAATATTTTAACATACTGATATTCACCAGCATTTTCTACAGGTTCACGAGCTATCAACTGAGAAATTTCAGATGGCAAAACACCAATTAATTGAGTAACCCACTTTTCGGATGAAATCTTAAGAACCCTTGCTTGTCGTTCAAACAGTTCCAAAAACAAACTGATATCATCCTCTTTCGTATCTAATTTCGGCATCAATTTCTGAATCTCCACTCTCGATTCAAAACCTGTACTAGATTTAACCGAATCGTCAGGGCTCTTACTCTCCCTTAATTGCAACTCCAATCTCTGTTTTTCCAATTGAAAACTTCTTTCCTCCGACCTTTCCTTTTCTACCCTCTCTCTCTCCTTCTCCTCTGCCTCTTCTCGCCCTATTCTCTCATTTACAACTGACATAAACATTTCCTTTACAAACTCTTCCTCATAATTATCACTTTTCATAATTAAGTTACGCAAATCAATTTTTCTCATCCTATCATTAACTTCCTCTCCCAATTCATATGCAACAACTCTCAGGTCCTTCTTTAGGCCCTTCCCAAGGTACGCCATCTCAAAGTTCAATTTAAGCACTCTAGTGCATAGTTCAGACACTTCCTCAGAACCACAGACACCCAACCAACTAACCAAAATTAACTCGATACTTTCAAAACTATTTACTCCATAGAATGTTACTAACTCAGTAAACAAAAATATATTATCTAATTACTAAAATTTCAAAACAGTTTTCAACACATCTATAAATACTAATTTTATACACTACACAAGTATATATCAGAACATAACTGGAAAACGACAGTTTCAAACAGTACTATTACATTACTTCTCTAAAATTTGACACCATCAATTTAAACCCAGATAAATTTCCAACTTCTGAAAATTAATTTTATATTCAAGTTTCAAGGTTTACCAAACACATTAAATGCAAAATTACAATATCACTTTACTTTCAAAATACTGCATAAATGTTACCGATACCAGACTTTTAAACAAGTTTTCAAATTCTAAAATCACCAACTCTCTATCCTTATTTCAACCTCTATTCTTAGTTTAAGAATTTAAACCAGTTTGGCTTTGACACTATATACATTCCATAATTCAATTCACCAGTTTGGTATAGCAATATACTGTCTTATACTCAGTTCAAGAACTTCAACCAGTTTGGTTTACACTACATACCTACAATAGTTCAATTCACCAGTTTGGTGTAGCAATATACTGTCTTATACCCAGTTTAAGAACTTTAACCAGTTTGGTGTTGCAATATACTATCTCATACTCAGTTTAAGAACTTTAACCAGTTTGGTTTACACTATATACATACAATAATTCAATTCACCAGTTTGGTGTAGCAATATATCATCTTATACTCAGTTTAAGAACTTTAACCAGTTTGGTTTACACTATATACATACAATAATTCAATTCACCAGTTTGGTGTAGCAATATATCATCTTATACTCAGTTTAAGAACTTTAACCAGTTTGGTTTACACTATATACATACAATAATTCAATTCACCAGTTTGGTGTTGCAATATACTATCTTATACTCAGTTTAAGAACCTTAACCAGTTTGGTTTACACTATATACATACACTATTTCAATTCACCAGTTTAACACAAAACCCAAATATAAACTACTTAAATATAATCAAATAAAACCACTAAAACCAAAGGCATGCTGCGATGGACAAAAGGGAGAAATGACATACCTCTCATAAAACCCCTTCTGGTTTCACATGCACAAACACTAATCTCAGGTGGAACCTCCATTAAAACTTCTTAGACTGTAATGAGTTGACGAAATCCAGTGATCCAAGGTGATGATTAACATCTAGCACTTTATTTAGGCAGCGTTGATACACAAGTTAAAAACTGAACAATTTAAAACCATCTAAAACCACTACAATCCTCTGCAAGACTCAGCGCACACCAAAACTTCATACTTTTTACAAAACATATATCACACGTTTCTTTTCAACATCGTCCGTCCAACTCTCTCTGCATCTCCCAGCTTTCTCGGTTCACTTCTCTTTATTCGCCGACCAACATCTCTCACAGTCTCTTTGCCTATCGAAAAAGTCTTTCGACTCGATTACACGGCGATCCACCTCCGAAGCTAGGCGGAAAAGTCATGGACAAAACTGGACAACTCCAGGCCAGCAACTCACAAGGCAGGCTAGGCCATAATTTCCTTCAGTCGTCACAAGTGGTCGACGGGATAATAGAGAAGTACCGAAATTTCATATAAAACCATTCGTGTATATACGGAGTTTTTTTTTTACAGCTTAGCCATTTATGCGCCTTTTATAACGTAAGTTAGAGAAAAATTATAATTGATTTGAAAATAAATATTTAAATGCTAGACAGTTATTGCAAGCTGGAATTACGTAATTTGGTTTATAATGCATTATAAAGAAACCAATCTTATCATGTTAATCTAAAGTCAGGTGTGTCCTCTTTGACACGTTATAAAAGCTTTCAAAAGCTTTCTAATTTTATTGACGGTGGTTAATTGTTCTTCTTAATGTAAAAATCGCAAGGTAAATCAGAAAAAAAGTAATAAAAAATATATCAACGCTGGAATATTAATGACAAAAGTTAAAAATTTCATTGCACTTTGTATGTGCAAGTTCTAGGTAACAGAATAAATGCAACTCTTCGATCATACTGAAATGAAAGTAATGAAACAGAAAAAAACTGGAACGCGCACGTCTATTTTTCTTTCTTTTTTTTTCTAATTCGTATGAATGAAGCTTTTGTTTAAGGAGGACGCTTTTAAGATGAAAATTGCAACAAAATGAGAAAGACTTTTATGTGTGTGTGTGTGTGTGTGTGTGTGTTTCAACCTTTAGTAATACAGACTATTTTCAATAACATCCGTAAAAATAAAATAATTTAAATTATAATTAAAGTAGCAATATAAATTTGCTAAAATTAACACAATGTTTAATTCGGACATATTTCACCAGAATGAATTTCTAAAGCTTCGTGGGAACATTATGAAGTTCGGGAAAAAGTGTGTGTGGGGGGGGTCTATTTCTACATCATTAAAAATCACAATACCTCGCATCTTTCGCGGGGGAGGGGGAGTTGACGCACCCCTTAATTCTTCACTGTATTAACAAAAGGGAGGGGGGGCGGTATTCTTTCAAAGTTAAATAACACATAATAATTCTGAAAACAATGAATGAATTAAAAACAGGAATAATGGAATTAAAATTAAAGAAATTTTGTATAAATTGATACTAATAAGGGAAAATGTTTGTGTTTGTTTAAGAGCCTATATCAGTCATGCGAAAAAACGCGCAAGCTAATGTTAAGTCTATGGGAAGGTTCTTGCGCGATTTCTCGCTCGCATTTTTTTTTTTTGAATAGGATAGCTGAGGTTGATCTCTAACGTCGTAAGTTTTTACTTTTTCGATTTTAGTTCTAGTTTTTTTATATAAGGGTACTTTCACTTTCAAAACCGGTTCCAACCGGTTCCGAAATTAGAAATGTCCGCTTATAAAAAAACTGTAACTAAAATCAAAAAAGTAAAAACTAGCAACGTTAGGGATAGGCCTCAGCTATCCTATGCAAAAGAAATCGTTTAAAAATATTAAAATGCGAGCGAGAGTTGAGTTGAGTTGATTATTGACGGCCAATTATCTACACTAGGGATATAGGCCCGGGGGGAGTGCCCTTCGTGGGGGTCTTTCTAAGGGAACCTAATCCGTATTTACGCATGGATAAATCCACGGCTCGAAGAAAACCACGAAAACTCCGAACGATTAGGCCGACGGGCGCGATTGGGATCGAACCCAGCACCTCTCGTCTACCAGCTTCGAGAGCACAACCTCAAAATGCGAGCGAGAAATCGTGCAAGAACCTTTCCATAGACTTAACATTAGCTTGAGCGTTTCTTCGCGTGACTAGCGTCGGCTCTTAACTACTGTAGCAGCAAAACAATATTGGGACAGTATCGTTGATACACTATATTGCCAAAGGTGACCGGTCACTTGCGATTTTAGACGTTTTGTTAACTATCTAGAAAAAATACATGAGGAATTAACCTGAAACTGTAGGTGTGTAAAGAGTATAGTATAAGTTATATATTTCCGCGAAGATTTTTTTTCACGAAACCCCATAGGGGACTGTCAACAAATTGAAAAAGAACGAATATCTTTTGGATAACCTCGTAAAAACTAATGTAGCAAAGGCGTTGAAACTCGAGATTATTAATAAGTGGCTTATAGTAATATACTGTGTTCATTTTTATGAGGATATCGTGTATACTCGTAGAGAAATGAAGGTTTTTATAAAAACAGTCCCAAATTTCGCCTAGTTTTTTGCTTATAATTTGCAGAGTTCTTAATATATAAAAAAATTCTTTTCAGAAAATATGACAAACAACAATGTATATAATACTCTTTAATCAGAATTAAAAAATAATAAAAATTGGATGAAAAATGAGCAGGTTTACGAAAAAATTTTTTACTGCGCATGCGCGAACGCAATCAAAATGTAATATGCATAATGTATTAGCTAAGTATGTAGAACAACTTTTGTGAAAGTCTCAAAATCATAGCTTGAAAATTCTGAAAATTATCGTCGATAGAATAAGCTCGAAATCCGTTGTTCCCAAAAAAAAGAAAAAAGATGAGGGGTAGTATCAAATATCTGTTGATTAGTGCCAAGATAGCGTACACAATATTGCACGTACTACTATAGATATAGCCAATACATGTGTACAGAACATAGCAAAGTCTGGACCGAGTTCGGTGGACAGCTTCATGCGCCATCTTGTTTCAAAATGGCGGCAAGTTATTTTTTTTAAATTTTTTAAAAAATTTAAAAAGATGTATACAAAATTATAAATGGAAAAAGTTGTTTCCGTTAAATGTTAGACCGTGATACAAGGATTCCAGAATATTTTGTTTTGTTTTTATCTTAAAAAATAGCTGAGATATGGCAGTTTGAAATTCTAGGGTGGCTGATATTTTGAAACAATCTTATTTTTGCTATGCTGTAACTCTCATGCTGAATTTTGCATTCAAATTCAGTTTTAACGAAAATCAGGATTGAATCTTCTATAATCGGGTTCCAAGAATTTTAGCTTCGGGTGTTTGAGCAAAATAAGTTGAATTTTTAAAAACATGAACTATGAAAGCTACCTTTCCCTCCCGGTACCTCGGCCGGAAGGACATTTGATAAATGAATTACTTATTGAGTTATAAACGATTGTTTTCACGTGACTACCAGGTTTTTCTCTTTTCTGGCGTTGTCGCCAGGTTGGTTCTAAACGCCAACTTTGACAGTATTTTCAGAAAGATCTCCGACCTGTATCAAAAAATGGAAAACACCATTAGTAGAAAACAGCATTACATAGTTTCTCAATAAAAATACCTGACAATTTCTTGCGCTTCCGAACCAAACTGAATTCATAAATGTGTCAGAAAGTATCTCCTTTGGATTTGAGAACAACCTTATAAAGTGTTAGACGTTTAAATGCAAGATAAAGTGTCCTTGGCAAGTGCAAGTGTTTGAAGACCCCTGCTCTAAGAGGTTTAAATGAACCTGCATGGAACAATAGTAAATTTAATATTCAAGTTAACTAAATATATATCACTTCCGAAAAAAATTTAATGTGTGAAATGTTGTAAAATATGTAGGTTTTAAAATATCTGTTTAAATATGATCAACAGCTTTGTAATATGCATATATATATATATATATATATATATATATATATATTAGCAGGATTCCATATATTTTACGTTATTTCCCATGACAGAGTTAACAGGTATAAACCTTAAAATGGTTGCCTGTTTAGGTCGATCTTCTGTAAGAGGTTTCAAAAGCTTTCCCCACTCTTTTTGACGGGTCTACAATGTTTCTGTGATTCAAACTTGAGCCAACACTGTAAAAAATTTTCGGAACGCTTCAGGAAATTATCCTGAAACATTTCGCATATTTTACCGGAATTTCGAATTTCTTTATGTCCCCCGTCAATTACGACAATAATTCGTGTAATATTTTTGAAAGGTTTCAACTTTTCCGTAAACTACATTCTGCGCATGCGTGCTTCCTGTTTTATGTTCCATTAGCCATTTTGATAACTAAAGAAGAATAAAAAACAGCTGCCTAGAAACTTAGAGACAAATGCAATCTTAACAAATGCCATTCTTTGTTTGGATATCAACCGATAAAGTAAGTAGCTAATTTAAATCTTTTTATGCTTCATTATTTGAATTTTCATTTGATCTGTAATACGGAACTTTTAAAATTTAATTGCTTAAATAAGACACTGAATAAAAAAAGTATATTGATTATTGAAAATTGGAATGTTTCACTACTTTAATGTGAAACGTAACAGCAAAAAGTCGTGGCATCTTAATGCCACCACTTTTTTCCGGAAAATTCTGGAAAAATTTTTACAGTGAATATAGCAAAGAAAATCCTGAAAGATAAATAAAAATATATTAATGTTGCAAAATCATAATCGCAAATTTTGTTGCAACTTCTGGCTAACAGAACAAATGAGAGTCTTCGATCATGAAAGTAAAGAAGGGTGAAAGTATAGAGGAATGAAAGTAACGAGGCAGAAAAAAAGCTGTATCTCACACGTGTTAACTTTTTTTTAAAGATTCGTATGAATGAAACTTTTGTTTAAAAGGTACGCTTTTAAGAAGAAAATGCTATATTGCAGCAAAGTAAGAAATAACATTTTGTAGAAGTCGATGTTCTTCGCCTGCTGTAATTCAGAATGATTTCTGTGACATTTAGAAACTAGTATATTGTCATCACAAAACTTTCTTCTATATATCAAACCGTCTGAAACCAAACTTAAATTACAATCTATTCGTACTTTAGATAGAACTATCATGGAAATCGTGGAATACGGAACATAACAGTGACACCTGTTGGGCGGTATACACCCAAACCTAATAAGCAGGGGTCGGAAAAACTACTTTTTTACTACAACTACAACAACTTTATCAAAAAATGTAGTTAAATACAACTACAACTACTTTATCAAAAAATGTAGTTAACTACAACTACTACTACTTGTTCTAAAAAGTAGCGACTACAAACTACTTTTCACAAGTAGTCACTACTTCGCTACTTTCAGATTTTGTCAAAGGCTTCACTGCTAAATCCTAACTGAAGACACGGATTAAATAATACTCCGGCGACCCTTATCTGCTGGTATACAATTAAATAAGTGCGATATTACCTAGGGCATTAAAAAATTAAAAACTATAATATACAAAAAAAAAAAAAAAATTGTTTTGTGTTCTTTAAAATTGCAGAAAAACAACTCGAAATGCAAACAATAAATAAATCTGGAAATAAAGCAATTCCAAATAACAAGTAACCCGGCTTTAAAACTGGAGGACCTAATAAAGAGTAAATAGTCAAAAAAGAAAATTAATTTCTTTAGTGGATTAGTATACTTGATTTTAGCAACATGTGTCAATGGAGAAAATCTATGACTTCATGAGATGCGTTAATATACACTGCAACTGAGATTTGCCGCTGAAATTTGCTAATCATTTTGCAGAACAAATTTTGCACAAAAGAAGCAAGTTAAGGCCACTGGATTTGTAGAATGTCACATATTTTCCCCCGCGAAAGTAGCGTTGAAAGTAGCGTCGATTTTCGCTACAAACTACTGGGTTTTTTTTTATCGCGCTACTCGCTACACTACATTGTTCCAAATGTAGTGCGTTACACTACAAACTACTAAAAAAAAAGCAGCGACTACTGTAGTTTCGCTACTTGTAGCGCGTTACTTCGGACCCCTGCTAATAAGTATCTATTTATAGCAAGTTCTAACATAATATGAGGTTTGATGAAATCCCTTGCATTAGTTCTTGAGATATAGCTATTATGGAAATCGTGAAAAAAGCACCACCACCTCTTAGACGATTTACACTAAAAACTAATAAGCACTAATTTATGTTAAGATCTATCTGAATATGGTTTGATTAAATTCCTTGCACTAGATCTTGAAATAGAATGCCCACAAAATTTATGTCACAGACCCACGGACAAACATTTTCTAAAAACAGTCAAATCGTGTTCAGGAGCTTTTAAAACGTATAAATGCGTCGAAAACTGAAAATCAAAATTTTACACGAACACAATACTTTCTTCTCTTAAAAATAGAAAAATAAAATAAAATAAAATAAGAAAGCAAAGCAAAGCAAACTTCAAGCAGCATTTTTAGCATTTTTAATTAGATAAATTTAACAAAGAAGAAATCAATATATTCGAAATTACAGTCATTAAAGGGATGACGGCGTATATACTTTTTGAAAGTTAAAAAAAAAAAAAAATCTAGTACTTCATATAAGATAATTAAAATTAATGTAGCTGTTGAATTAGGTAATACTAACCAGAGAAAATGTTGATGTTTTTTGCACTGCTACTGTAATATAACACTTTCTAAAATGCTTAAAGCAGTACATTGGAAATTATATCTTATTAGCAGAATCACCATGGGGCCCTTCTAAATAAAAAAGCAATAAAACTAAATAAAAAAGCAATAAAACCGCCATCACAATAATGAAAAATCAGAAATAATGACATTTGCTTTGATGCAATCATAGTAACATTCCTCAGCTTTATAAATGAGAATTAAGGTTTTCTGTGGCGCGTGTAACAGAAAAATATATGATTTTTCTGACGATGCGGGGGAAAATGCAACTAAATGGCGTAATATTCATTATTTTATTTTTTAATATAATTATGTTTTCATTTGTAATCCTATCCTAAAACACTCTTGTCTTTAGTTACAATTATACTCACTCTTATGTACTTTAACCCTTTGTAACTGAATAACTCCGATTTGAAAATTATTTACTCAGATGTTAGAAAACATTATTTTAAACTAGATGGAACCCGTCAAAACTTGACGGAAAAAATTACTATAACAATATCAGTAAAATAGGAAGGGGTGCGTATGAAACAGTTTTTCAAATATTTTATTTTAAAATTCCCCCTCCCCCCAAATGCAGGACCGTGCAAGAGAAAACTGCGCCCGGGACAAAGTTTCAATTTTGCGCCCCCTCCCTTCTTTTTGTGACAGGTAACACAAAAATGATAAAGTACAGAAACAGAAATAAATTCTATTGAATAAACATTGCGCGTTTATGTTGGCACTTTAAAAGGTTTAATTTTTATTCAGAAATTGCAAACAACTAAATAGCATAAGAGAAAATTGCACTTATTTGTTGGAGAGATCATGATATTTTGAGACAGAAAAAAAGAATGATGAAAAGAGAAAAAGAAATTTCCCAGAAAATGATCGATGACCAAAAAATGAATAAATAAAGAAATGAAACCGTGGTTGGTAGTATAACTTTGGCGCCCCCTCGATTTCCGCGCCTTGGCGCCTTGGTGAAGGCCCCCTTCGCCCCCCTCTTCGCACGGTCTTGCCCAAATGAAATACAGTACTCTTCCCGATGCAAACTCCAAACAAACAATCTGTAAACAACTGTGTAATGCAAATCAGTTTGACATTACCGCCATATTCCCCACGGCAAGAAAGGAAATTTCATGGACGTATGAAGTATCATACTAATAGTATATCCCTGCTTTCATCTCATATTCAGTAAACAAAAGAACATAGTAAATACAGCACGCATCCCCCCTGTGATAATGCAACCGAATGAGCTCCTATGCGCATGTGCATTGCATCTGCCTAAATGCACCGCCGAAATTCGACGTTAAAAAAAAGTTTTAAAATGTTTAAATTAAAAGTTTTAAAATGTCTTCTTTAATCATTGTTCGTTTCAAATCTCTATCTTCTAAAACGCATCCATTGTTTTAAGCTAATAAATTTTTATGCAAAGTTGAAGAATTTTTCTATACAATATTAAATCAATCTGCAGATGAGGGAAATTTTTAATGTTTTTAAGTGTAATTTATTTGTATGGTTTCTTCGGTCCCTTTACATATTCAGGATGATTATTCCTTTTCAATCACAGTCGGGGATCTTTTCCCTCTTATACAGACAGTTAAATATCCAATGGATCTTTAAAAAAATAATAAAATACAGTTCCTAGCATATTCACATGCAACATATACTTCAACGAATTCAACATATCAATTTTATGTTAATCTTTTTTTTTTTTTAATTTATTTTTTGACAAATTTTAGCTTAGCGCCAAAAGGCTCTATCTTATGGATAATCTGATCTGATGATTTATCAGATTTTTTTTTTCATTTTTTTTTTCACTTTCCATGATGGTTAGGAAAATCTATTTTCAATTGTGGCAACTTTCCCAGGGGCTATTTTAAAGCAAACTGATGGTCATTGTTGAGATAGAATTAAAAAATAATGCATGCTTGAAAATTATTTAAAAAGTCGTTAAATTAATCGGCAGTTTTCAAATAAATTTCAATCGAAAGCTTTTTTTCTAATTTATGATTTAAGAATTGAAATTGTAAGGTCTAGTAAAAAATTGAAATTTGTAGTTTTTTGAAGTGATATAAGCGCGATGAAAGCTAAAGCGATAGCGCCGTTTGTTGTCACAACCGTTATATATTTCTAAAAATTGCCACTGTGTTTTGGCTGGCGCCCAAAATTAGACTACCAGTTTTTGACATCGAAAGAGAAACTCACAGTGAAAGAAATAGAACTTTAGTGTTAATAAGGAACTGTTATATAAACTTATAACAAACCTACCAAAATAATTCCTATAAAATATTAGCCTTACATTGTTTATTCTAGCTAAAAATACAATCATTATTTCAAGTTTCTTTTTCTTACCATAACACTATTTTTAATAATTTTAATTTTCCTGAAATCCTTTACTTTTGTGAATTCTTTTTATTAAAAAATGAAATCTTCTAACCTACAATTTAAAAAAGTAATTGGTAACATTTAATCAAGGTATGCAATCAAGATGAAGCAACCAATAAAGGCTCCAGTTCTAATAGTCAAGATTAAAAATTGAAAAATCAGTTAAAATTACGTGATGTTGACACAATTAGATAAATTTTTATTTTCAATTTTAGCAATGTTAAAATGCATTTCAAGCTAAGTAGAACGTCATTTTCACCGGCGCAAACTTTTCACACTTACTTTGTATACTTACTTTTATGCTTAAACACCATGTATACAAATAAAAATATATTTTGTATTTAGTTGTAATGAAAAAATGACATCAACAAAGTTATAATACATAATGATAAAATAAACCCAATGGACAATATTCCCGTGACGTCACAAAAAAGATGAATTTTTATTCTCTTATAAAACACGCACATAAATATATTTACCGAAATTTAACTTGCAAATTAAAAAATTCGGCCTAAAAGCCTCGTGCTTTTAATATTTATTATTTTCCTTTTATCCTCGCAACCATGGAGTTTCTCGTTGCTCTGTGTCTCGCAACAGTAGGCTTTATCAGTTTGCCGACTTTATGACGTCATACGCAGAAGTAAAAGTTTAATTTAAAATTACGGCTAATTAATTAAATTTTCGAACAAACGAATGTACGATAACAAATCTGTGTCCAAATATCTTTCATTTAAAAAAAGAATGATGTAATTTGATGCAGTAGTTCGTTCTCACGGATTGTCGAAAGAAAACGCTTAGCGTTTTAAATATATAGATATGTAAAAAGTAATTGAAGAAATATAAAGGTAAAAAAAAAAATATTTTTCCTAAAAGGTGTTTTTTTTTACATCTGCAACAAACAGAAAATGACATAATTTCGCATAAATATCGTCAATTTTGTAATACAAAATTGTAAAGTATACGAAATTACCTTTCTAAAAAATCTATTTTTGGACGTTTTCAGCATTTTTAATCTCACAAAATTTGCGAAATTTATTTTTAGCAAGAACGATGTAACTACTCAAATGATAAATAAAACTTGGGTTTGAAAAATTAACCCAGGATCTCCATCTCTTTAAGAATTCTATGAGCAATTTATATTAACTGCTGCGTTGGAAGATAGCAGCAATCAAGGGTTCGTAAATATCATAATATTTTCGAAAATATCAAAAATATCCGATATTTTGATATATATCCGATATTTTTAAAATAGTCAACTTATTGATGATTATAAATATTTTCAGAGTTTATACAAATTAGACATTAAAACATATGTCATTTAGCATTGAAACTTAATAAAACAATATTCTAAGTGTCTTTTTGTCTTGTTTTTTTTTCACAACAAATTTTAAGATCAACTAATTGAAAACTGACACAATTTGCTTTTTACACTCACAAAAACAAACTATTAAGATTTAGTAATCAATTTTTATGAAAATTTTATGTTTTATGAAACAAAATAATTTGTTTTTATTGAAAATTTTGAACATAAATATAATAAGCTTGGTCTGCTTAACTGAACAAAACCAAAACGAGAACAAATTATTTCTAATGAAGTTGCAATTGTTTTTAATTAGATAGTTTATCTTTCAGTGCCTTTTCTAAGTAAATAGTCTCCCACATGATTATTAATTCAACATTTAAAAATTCAGCTTCATACATAAAACTTGGAAAAGTTTGGGTTTTTTTTTTTGTGAGTGAGGGCTATAAGAGCAAAAATTCTTTATCTACAGAATGACACAACCAATAACAGTTAAAAAATTCCTTTACACTTTGTTTTGACTGAAAATATCAAAAATATTATACGCAATATTTTGAAAATAAATATCAAATATATGAAAATATAAAACTTCATGGTGTTTTGAAAATAAATATCAAATATATGAAAATACCAAACTTCATGATATTTTGAAAATAAATATCAAATATATGAAAATATCAAACTTCATGATATTTTGAAAATAAATATCAAATATATGAAAATATCAACCTTCATGATATTTTGAAAATAAATATCAAATATATGAAGATATCAAACTTCATGATATTTTGAAAATAAATAACAAATATATGAAGATATCAAACTTCATGATATTTTGAAAATAAATATCAAATATATGAAAATATCAAACTTCATGATATTTTGAAAATAAATATCAAATATGAAAATATCAAACTTCATGATATTTTGAAAATAAATATCAAATATATGAAAATATCAAACTTCATGATGTTTTGAAAACAAATATCGGATATATATCATGATATATATCAAGATATATATCCATTGATATATCACCGAACCCTGGCAGCAATAAATAAAATCATTTTTTAAAGCCCGCCGTACAAGTAACATTGACTTTTGGGTATATTGCAGATATGCAACGCGGTGATACAAAGGGTTAAACTACAGTTAGTCTTCTTCTGTCTTATCCTTGAGTTTTAGAAATAGAGTTACTCGTACACAGAGTGTAAAGATGGCGTGAACTAGGAAGCCCAAAAGATATGCCTAAACTGTTCAACTGGTCACCTGTCTTTTCATAACATTTTCCCTTTTAGGTAGATTTCGTAAGAAATACTACCTATTACATTCTCCCCTAAGTTGGAAATTTTGAAAAATTTTTGCAGATCTACGCCGATCATGACTCCCAGAACCCCAAAACACCCCCAGTTCAAAACTTTATCTATCTCTCTATCTATCTATGTCACTTTTTTCTGACCACGATAACTGGAAAAATTCTGCATAAATATCTTCCAAACTGATACATAAAATCAAGGGTCATAAAATCTCGGTCAAGTTCGTTAATGGGCAAAATCGAACCAAGGGGGGGGGGCTTTTTGTGAAAACAGAAAAACCCTCATAATTTCTTTATTTTTATAAGTATCGAATCCGTTTAAAGTTATTATTACTTCTAGGAAAAGGGCCGAAAATTTATGTATGACAGATTTTTGATATCATTAAAAATGGCCCCAAGGGGGGGAAAAGGGGGGGTTTAGAAGAAAAAAATCATAGCTTCGTCAATTCACAAGATATCAAATCCGCGTAAATTTATTATTAATCCTCTTAGTATTATCTAAAACTTTTATATTGACAAGTTTTTTATAGGACCAACCGTTATAGCAAAAAAAAAAAAAATTAAAACAAAAAAATCCCTGCCGGCTCCGCCTGCAAACAAGTTATTTTTCGAAGTAGGCGGTTCCAACTCCCGCTTCTTTTCGAAACTGATACATAAAATCAAGGGGCATAAAATCTCGGTCAAGTTCGTTAATGCGCAAAATCGAACCGGGGGGGGGGGGACTTTTTGTGAAAACAGAAAAACCCTCATAATTTCTTAATTATGATACGTATCGAATCCGTTTGAAGTTATTATTACTTCTAGGAGAAGGGCCGAAAATTTATGTATGACAGATTTTTGATATAATTAAAAATTGCCTTAAGGGGGGGGGGAGGGAGGTTTTTGAAGAAAAAAATTCATAACTTCGTCAATTCCCAAGATTTCAAATCCGCTTAAATTTATTATAAATCCTCTTAATATTATCTAAAACTTTTATATTGGCATGTTTTTTATAGAACCAACTCTTATAGCAAAAAAAAAATTCCTTGCTGGCTCCGCCTGCAAACAAGTTTGGTTTCGAAGTAGGCGGTTCCAACTGCAGCATCATCGCAAAAAGGTTATTTCTTCCGCAATTCCGGGCAAACAGGCGCCACACGGTCTGCGTCTTCGAAATCTACCTGTGCCTGTAGACCGAGCCGTCAGGGATTTTTTTTAGGTAGATTTCGTAAGAAATACTACCTATTGCATTCTCCCCTAAGTTGAAATTTTTGAAAAGTTTTTGCACACTTACGCCTATCATGACGCCCAGAACCCAAAACCACCCCCAGTTCAAACACCTTTATATATATATATATATATATATATATATATATATATATATATACCTATATACCTATGTCACTTTTTTATGGACACGATAACTCCAATAATTCTGCACAAATCTCTTCCAAACTGATACATATAATCAAGGGGCATAAAATCTCGGTCAAGTTCGTTAATGGGCAAAATCAAACCAAGGAGGGAGGGGGAAATGTTGGGGCTTTTTGTGAAAACAGAAAAAACCGCATAAAAATAAATAAATAAATAAATAAATAAAAATCCCTGCCGGCTCCGCCTGCAAACAAGTTAGGTTTCGAAGTAGGCGGTTCCAACTGCAGCATTATCGCAAAAAGGTCATTTCTTCCGCAAGTCCGGACAAACAGGCGCCCCACGGTCTGCGTCTTCGAAATCTACCTGCGCCTGTAGGCCGAGCCGTCAGGGATTTTTTTTAGGTAGATTTCGTAAGAAATACTACCTATTGCATTCTCCCCTAAGTTGAAATTTTTGAAAAGTTTTTGCACACTTACGCCTATCATGACGCCCAGAACCCAAAACCACCCCCAGTTCAAACACCTTTATATATATATATATATATATATATATATATATATACCTATATATACCTATGTCACTTTTTTATGGACACGATAACTCCAATAATTCTGCACAAATCTCTTCCAAACTGATACATAAAATCAAGGGGCATAAAATCTCGGTCAAGTTCGTTAATGGGCAAAATCGAACCAAGGAGGGAGGGGGAAATGTTGGGGCTTTTTGTGAAAACAGAAAAAACCGCATAAAAATAAATAAATAAATAAAAATCCCTGCCGGCTCCGCCTGCAAACAAGTTAGGTTTCGAAGTGGGTGGTTCCAACTACCGTATCATGGCAAAAAGGTCATTTCTTCCGCAATTCCCAACAAACATGCGCCCCGCGGTCTGCATCTTCGAAATCTACCTGTGCCTGTAGGCCGAGCCGTTAGGGATTTTTTTATTTTATAATGTCTTATTAAACTTGTGTTTTACCTTAAATATTGTCTCAATGGCTACGTTCTTACGTGCCAGTTGGGCACGTCACAGCAGAATCTTTGATGTGTCTCTCAGGAGTGTAATGTTCATAAGTATATCACATCGAACAGTTGTGTAAAAGAACAAAACACTCCAACTTTTTTATGATGTTTCATTAATACTGATAACTGAAAAAGAAAAACTAGTCGTTGGGTGCCACCGTAATACTTACCCATCATAAATATACATAATATAAAATATGAAAATAACATGTGTAAACTATTTATAAAATGCATTGCAATTCGAATAAAATCGTGGCTTGACGACGTCATAAACTTTAAAGGCTCTATTACTGAATTGCGTAAAAGAAACATCCTTATAACTTCAAAAATAATAATCCTATTAACTAAGAGTTTACTGCGTCGATTAAGCGTCTCATTTCCAATTAAATCATATCTTTGAACTGAAATTTGAATGAAATACAGAGTCATGAAAAATCGAAGAGTGTGGAAAATATGTTTACAAATATCATTATCGAATCGACTTCGCTCTTTATATGCAAAATTTATGTTTTTTTATTGTCTTTCATATTTACTCCTTAAAATAAACAATTTTGTAAAATTTTATATACCTTTTATCAGAACGAATAATTCGAGAGTCCTAAAAAAATAGTTCCGGATAATCGAGGTTACTGAAATTCAATAGGCTCCTTCTCATTATTACATACTTAGTACATACCAAATTTCAAGTCTCTATCTCAATTTGTTCCGGAGATGGAGCGTTTACAGACACACAGACAGACGGACGGCAATTTTATTATCTAAAAATATGTTTTTCGGAATCTCCAGTGTCTGAAACGTGTAAATCCTTCAGAAAAAAATTTCGATTTTTAAAACGATCACATGATTTTTCCTATCCTACGTATGATGGGTAAGTAATAAAGTAAAAAAAAAAAAAAAAAAAAAAATATTCGTCATATTATTTGGTGAAATTAGATTTAAAAAATGAAATTCATTTGTATAAATTTGAAAGTTAATTTTAATTTCCAATAAAATACATTAAAAGAAAGTCAACATGTTACATTCTTTTTTTTTCTTTTGAAACTTTTAAATGTGAAAGATGAGACTTGTTTGAAGTCACTTTCTAAATGGATTTCTGTAGTCTATACGAGTATTAACCATTAGTCTCTTTGTAGAAGATGAACGGATTTTCTTTTGAAAAGTTGAATAGAAGAATTTTCACAAAAGATTAAAAAAAAATTCTTTTGAAATTTCGCGTGCTTTGAATTACAGACACTTTGGACATTTCCAAGGAATGTAATGCTTAAGTATATATCAAGTCAAGCAATTTGGAAAGAGGACAAAAACTTTTCAAAATTTTGATGCCGTTTTGTTATCCTTCTCTCACTTCATAAATTTATATACAAAAGTTGCAACTTTGAAAGAAAATTTTACTTTCATATAAAAGATAAGTGCTATAACTTGAATAAGAAAATCCAGCTTCTACAAAACTTTTTTCCCTTTGAAATAGTTGCTTAAATCTTTTTAACAGGTTTTCTGTATTAGATAAAAGTCTTGCATTTTTCCGTTACTGGAAGATTAATAAAATGATCTTTTTTTTTTCTTTTTTTGAGTTAAATCGACAAATTATCTTGAATGGTTAAAATAATTTCTTTTGCAATTTCATAAGTGAGTGGAAAGAAGCAAACAAAAAGTTTCCAAAACTTTAATGTTGTTTTGTATTTGCTCTTTTCTTTCAAAAAATTATACCGAAAAAATACAATATGTGAGTACAACACTGAGCACCCGGTTTAGTTTCTAAAAAAAGCAAATACGATACTTTGAATAATAAAAAGAATATAAAGAAATAACCTTTATCGTTTTGATACTTTTAAATGTAAAAAACAAAAGTTTCCAAAACTTTTATATGCTACTTTATATTTGTCAACTTATTTGATGAATTTATTACCTAAAACCCGAACCATACAAATATAACATTGAGCTGCAACATTTGGCTTAGCTTTAAATGAAAAGAAAATACGATACTTTAAATAATAAAAAATATTATAAAGAAATAACCTTTATCGCTTTGGAACTTTTAAATGTCAAAAACAAAAGTTTCAGAACTTGAATGTATATTGAAAAAAAGACAATGTATTAGTTCAATTTTGAGAAAATATTCATTTTTAATAAAGGATCATTTTTAATTTTGAGTAATAGAATATATTATAAGTAAATTAACAATTTTGAAAACATTATTCCTTTAAAATTTTAAATAGGAAAAATAAAACTTGTGTAATTTTCTTTCTTTATATATACACATATATATATATATATGATACAAATATTTCGTTGGTCTCTTAGATTGAATATTAATATAAACTTTTTTTAAAGTTAAATAGAAGATTAACGGGATAACGGGAAAGCTTAAAATATTTCTTTTAAAATTCCATATGCCTTTGCATTTCCCAAGACTGTAAAAATATGAGGTAAGTTGTGGTAACTGTACCAAGTAGGTAACTGGGCCATAGGCTGTTTTATAATAAACTGTTGGTATCGTTTAAGTTTTGGCGGTTGGTAACATTGCAGCACCATCTGTACTTCTTAAAACAACGCCGAAAATTTAAGCTGTTTTTCATTTCATTTCTTTTTTTTATATATATATATATAGAGAGAGAGAGAGAGAACGCCGATTTGGTTGAACTTACATTAATATTATTAGGTATCTCTACATATTTACTTCATGCTTCAAATGTTTGGCTGGTGTTCCAGTTACCTCATAATTTTTTCAAGATTGGATCCTACAGGGTCCAGTTATTCCAAGATTCACATATTCCGTTGGTCTCTTAGATTGAAGATTAATAAAAGCTTTTTTTAAAGTTAAATAGAAGATTCGCGGCAAAGCTTAACAAATTTCTTTTAAAATTCCATATGCCTTTGCATTTCCCAAGACTGTAAAAATATAAGGTAAGTTGTGGTAACTGTACCAAGTAGGTAACTGGGCCATAGGCTATTTTATAATAAATTGTTGGTGTCGTTTAAGTTTTGGCGGTTGGTAACATTGCAGCACCATCTGTTCTTCTTAAAACAACGCGTCTGAGCTCAGTCGTAAATCTCCGTTTGCTGTGATAGGTTGCCGAAAATTTAAACTGTTTCTTTTTTTTCTTCTTTTTATAGAGACAATGCCGATTTGGTTGAACTTACATTAATATTATTAGGTATCTGTACATATTTACTTCATGTTTCAAATGTTTGGCTGGTGTTCCAGTTACCTCATATTTTTTTCAAGATTGGATCCTACAGGGTCCAGTTACTCCAAGATTCACATATTCCGTTGGTCTCTTAGATTGAAGATTAACATAAACTTTTTTTAAAGCTAAATGGAAGCTTCACGGCAAAGCTTAAAAAATTTCTTTTAAAATTCCATATGCCTTTACATTTCCCAAGACTGTAAAAATACAAGGTAAGTTGTGGTAACTGTACCAAGTAGATAACTGGGCCATAGGCTATTTTATAATAAACTGTTGGTGTCGTTTAAGTTTTGGCGGTTGGTAACATTGCAGCACCATCTGTACTTCTTAAAACAGCGTGTCTGAGCTCAGTCGTAAATCTCCGTTTGCTGTGATAGGTTTCCGAAAATTTAAGCTGTTTTATATATATATATATATATATATATATATATATATATATATATATATATATATATATATATATATATATATATAGAGAGAGAGAGAGAGAGAGAGAGAGAGAGAGAGAGAGAGAGAGAGAGCCAATGCCGATTTGGTTGAACTTACATTAATATTATTAGGTATCTGTACATATTTACTTCATGTTTCAAATGTTTGGCTGGTGTTCCAGTTACCTCATATTTTTTTCAAGATTGGATCCTACAGGGTCCAGTTACTCCAAGATTCACATATTCCGTTGGTCTCTTAGATTGAAGATTAACATAAACTTTTTTTAAAGTTAAATGGAAGCTTCACGGCAAAGCTTAAAAAATTTCTTTTAAAATTCCATATGCCTTTACATTTCCCATACTGTAAAAATATAAGGTAAGTTGTGGTAACTGTACCAAGTAGGTAACTGGGTCATAGGCTATTTTATAATAAACTGTTGGTGTTGTTTAAGTTTTGGTGGTTGGTAACATTGCAGCACCATCTGTACTTTTTAAAACAGCGTGTTCGAGCTCAGTCGTAAATCTCCGTTTGCTGTGATAGGTTGCCGAAAATTTAAACTGTTTTTTTTTTCTTTTTATAAAGACAATGCCGATTTGGTTGAATTTATATTAATATTATTAGGTATCTCCACATATTTACTACATGTTTCAAATGTTTGGCTGGTGTTCCAGTTACCTCATAAATTTTCCAAGATTGGATCCTACAGGGTCCAGTTGCTCCAAGATACAAATATTTCGTTGGTTTCTTAGATTTAAGATTAATATAAACTTTTTTAAAAGTTAAATAGGGCAACTGGACCCATGCAGGGGTATTATGTTGCAACTGGACCCATGCAGAGGGAAAGATGAAATATATATATATATATGCTCAACACCTCATGCTCAACACATTTACAAAACAGACTTCACTTCAAAATGAACATAGGCTTCTGGAAGCTGAATTGCCAGAAATTCTAAGACCGGGCGGCGGCGACAAAAATGACTACACCATCGAGTTACGGGATGAAATCTTGACGTATGACAAGATTATTAGGAGTAGATTAAAGAATGACTGGTCGTCATATCTTGGTCAGGGCCCGACTTAGACTATCTGGGGCCCCGGGGCAAGCATCATTCTGGAGGGCCCCCTTCTATCTGGTCATAGAAATTGTTTGGGAATTATGTTGAAGTGACTAGTATTAAACTTCGTACCTATTGTATGTATGCATACATTTCGATCCAAGTCCTATTTACATCTGTATACCAGGTATCACAAGAAAGATGCTCACAAATTTAACAGACGACAGAACACTGTTTTTTTTACGACTCCTATGAGCTTCTGAAGTGTAAATACAGGTCTTCAGTCTTCTTGGTTACTTGTAATAATATAAAATTTTCCACCACATTATAAAATTTAATCTTTGTATTGCATCAGCATGCATTTGGATAATTCCATAATATGGAAAAACAAGTGAAAAGGCATGTACTTATACTAATAGAAACACATTTCAACCCTTGTTATGTTGTTACTTCATTCCTCATGCTCTTTAAAGTTGTACAAAATTTTATAACAATAGTTTTATGATGATGTAGATTGTTCCTTTTTTGGGAGGAGGGGACATGGGGCAAAGGAAGCAGATTGCGGAAGTGCAGGGCTACACTCCCTTCCTAAATCTTTGAAAATGTAAGAATTTTGGTCACTTTTGGCCAATTTGAACCATTTTGCACCCTTTTAACAAAAATCCTGATTAAGCCTAGAGGGGACCGCCTCTCAAATGGGGGGCCCGGGGCAGCTGCCTTGCATGCCCCTGCATAAGTCGGTCCCTGATCTTGGTACGATATGAGCAGCAGAGGAACTTGTCGTGTTGGCGACAATATCACGTCATCGAGTTACGAAATGAAATTGATGCCAAATTAACCCCTTCGCGACGAGCGTCCGGCCCCAGGAGGTGGACTGTGGGCATGGAGGAGGGAGGAGGGAGGGCTGCCCACCTCCCGAAGTGCCCTCCTCCTCCTCCCGAAGTGCCCTCCTCCTCCTCCTCACGAAGTGCTCTCCTCCTCCCAAAGTGCCCTCCTCCACCACTTAAGATAAGGGGATTAATTAAGGATTAGTGTTAATTAATTTTAATTGGGAAACTTAGAAATTTTTCGAAGCAATTTTTTTTTTCAACGAGAGTAGGGTATTCCAAATATATGTTAGAGTATATTTGAGGAGAATTTTAAAAGTCAATAAGGGTTTAATTATAAATGGTGAATAATTAATTTTAATTGGGGAACTTAGACATTTTTCGAAGCAATTTTTTTTTCAACGAGAGTAGGCCATTCGATATACATGGTAGAGTATATTTGAAAAGAATTTTAAAAGTCAATAATGGTTTAATTAAAAAGGGTCATTAATTAATTTTAATTGGTAATCTTAGACAGTTTTGCAAGATTTTTTTTTTCGCGGAGAAATATCTATTACAGTACAAGGGGAATTTTAACGAATTAAAAATTTAATTAATTTTAATTGAAGAACTTAGAAATTTTTCGAAACAATTTTTTTTTCAACTAGAGTAGGCTATTCAATATATATGTTAGAAATAATGATTAATGCATTAAAAAAGGTATTAAGATTTTTTCCTTTTAAACCAAAAATAGAATTTAGAGTTAAAAATAGAATTTTTAATTTTAAAAGTCGCCAAAAGTAGGATTTTAAGCTGAAAGTAATCTAAGATATAAACTCTCAACTGAAATGAATTTTGCCTTAAGGTGTGAGCTTTTGGCTAGAAGTGACCTAGAGTGTTCCAATATAAAATCGTTGCCTTTAATTTAAGATACAAAAGTTCCTCCTTCGTTAGCAATAACAAAATGTTAGTTTTAAATGAGGATAATTCTGTTATGTGTCTTAAAAGTTTAACGAACGATTCTCATATCAAATTAAACAATTATCAATTAGAACAATTAAAAGAAAAAGCCTATAAACTGAATAAGAAATTGATTCATCACCAGTATGAAAAACATTTACCTAACTTATTAAAGAAAAAATGTAAACAGGCTACAATGACACAAGAAAATGAATTTGTGTTATGGTCTAAACTAATTTTCTACATCGAGAATAATATTATAAGTATATTTAATGAAATTTATCAATGTACGGGATGTGTTTTTAGACATCCAAGTGTTAGCCTGCATTCGTGTTTTACATTTAACAATCGTGAAAAATTTAAACAGGTTGGAGATATAATTTTAATGCTTGTTAATTTTGATGATGTACTATCCATGTTTTTAAAGAAAGTGGATTTTGTTAGCGATCACTTTTTATGTAACCTGAATGTACAAACTTTTAAAAGCGTATTGTTTGAATAAACTATCTTAAATTTACATCTGTGTCATTATTTCTATAAAATACATGTTTAAAATATAGGCAATAAACTGGATTAAAATATAATAAACTGAATTACAATACAAATGAATGAAAAAAATACTTACACACCAGATTGAAGAAAAAATGCCTTGTACTGACCACTGCTTAAACTGTTCATCTTATCTAATGGGGAATCCCCACAAGTGAGATCATCCTATCCTGTGCCTTCATGACATCACCTGGGATATCCCAGCTAAAAATGAACTGCAGTGAAACTACAAAAAAAATGCAGTTGGAAAACTGCGGTGATTTGGCACAAATCCCTGCAGTTTTTTTGAAGTCGACATAAATACAAATTTACTGCAGTAAATTTGTAGTTATGTCGACTTCAAAAAAACTGCAGAGATTTGTGCCAAATCACCGCAGTTTTCCAACTGCATTTTAACTGCACACTTACTGCAGTAAATTTGTAGTTATGTCGACTTCAAAAAAACTGCAGAGATTTGTGCCAAATCACCGCAGTTTTCCAACTGCATTTTAACTGCACACTTACTGCAGTAAATTTGTAGTTATGTCGACTTCAAAAAAACTGTAGGGATTTGTGCCAAATCACCGCAGACTTCCAACTGCATTTTAACTACACACTTACTGCAGTAAATGTGTAGTTATGTCGACTTAAAAAAAACTGCAATGATTTGTGACAAATCACTGCGGTCTTTCAACTGCATTTTTTTGCAGTTTCACTGCAGCCTTTTAGAAATTTATTACAAAATATGTATATATATAAAATATTAATTTTTCTGTATGAAAAAATCAGCACTAAAATCTAATTAAATATTTTTTTTCATATCTCAATTTATATGCAATCTGTGCATAAAATATATCATGCATACAACGATTAATCATCACTGAAAAATATTTTTTGATCATGGCTGACTTATTCAATTATTATGGTTACCTTTTGAAAAATGAAAGAATTCAAGAAATTGTATAAACGACTTTACTCAAAATAATAATATTGAAAGATGAGTGAAGTATTCATAATAATCATAGTACTTCAATCTTCAAGCAATGATTTTTTTATGGTATTGAATTGTTTTTATTTTTTCAATAGTTTCATTACTGAGCAATTTCTTTGAAATCAAGGACACATGGTTATTGGCTAAAAATTAAAATCTTACTTTTAAAATTTTGTAATAAAAAGTGCAATTTTATAAATAAATTCAATGTGAAGAAGAAAATTGATAATGTGTATTTAGTAATTCCATTGCAACAATAAAAATTGCAATTAAAAATAATTGTATATGAATTTTAAAAAATTAAATTATAATTCTTTATATAATGGCATATCTTTTCAATCCTCTACAGAAATTTCAAATTGATAAAGCAAATAGATGCACAAGAATTTAAATCAGAGTGGACATAACTTTTTCTTTGTCCATTGTAATTTTGTTACCCAAGCATTTAAACATTTTTATAAAATATCCTTGTTTTTTTAATTGCTGTAACTGTTTGATTATTCAACATGTGCTTACTGCCTCCCCCCCCCCCCCAAAAGAAAAATGATTTTCTTTGTAGCTTGTGAGAATATATATATTGTGCGAAAGGGATTACAAACTTTTAATCTCATAAGCAATTCATAATGAAAGTCTATTGTGGCAGATTTAGATGATAATTTTAAATATTAAATGTAGGGGAGACTGGTACACAGTGGACCACTTTTTCAGTTAAATTTTTTTTTCTCTTTAATGGACAAACCGATCTGCATAAAAAATATTTTTGAATATTCCTTAAACCTTTATACATTTATCATAACATAGTTTTAAATATATTTTTCAAAAGAAATTTTTTTATATGCATCCGTAAAGTGGACCACAGTGGACCGCTATTAGGTATTATCTGAAATATACAATATAAGTCTATTTTTCATTAATCTAAGTCTTTTTTATTTTCCCTTTACCCACGAAATAACATAGTAATATAAATTTACGAGTAACATTTTGAAACAAAAACAAAATGAATTATATTTTGAAAATAATAACAGATTAATACAGGAACAATTGCAATTTAGTTGAAGTTATTACTTAAGTACAAAACAATCAGCGCACATTACAATTTGCAAATGAAATTCCAAAATACTTATGAGTATGATTGAGCCTGGAACTTTCCTGAAATACTTTTGGGTCTGAGAGCAATATTATGAAATCATTGATATCAACAATAGATTCATCTACAGTTTCGGGAAAAATAAACTGATTTCCATTCAATTTGCATCTCACGAATCTTACTTGAATAGAATAATCACCAATTTAGACTACAGTTATATTTATCAAAGGCAGTAAATACAAAACAAAATATTTCTTACTATATTAAATAAATTGTCATTTTTCTTTGTTTACTTTATTTTACAGTTAAATAACTACTTTTAAACAATATTTCTTTATAGTAAATAAGCAATTATTAAATATTTTGAACATTCTCCATTACAGGAGCAGAGTGGATTGTGGACCACTGTGCCCAGGAGTGGGTGGTCCACTGTGACCCATGTTGAAGTTCAATAAATAATCGTATTAATATTGTTTATAGCTTCCTTTTAAACATATTAACTTTAAAGTTAAATAAAAACAAGTATCTTAGCTTTACAAAAAAGCTGTTTTATCTTATTTATCTACAACCTTTAATTACTAAAAAAATTCAAATATGATGAAAAATTTTACTTTTAGAAGCTCAAAACAACCAATCAGGATAAAATAGTTCAATCTGAGCTAAACATATTTTCTGAAGGCTATAAATAATCAGTGCAGTGCTGTTGTCTATTAGGATATAAGAGAAGCTTTTAAAAAGTTTAAATAAATAAAATATTAGGGGGTGGTCCACTGTGCCCATAGGTCCAGTGTGTACCGGTCTCCCCTACACGAAATTTAAATGCAAAAATTAATTTTAATTGCAACTAATTTTTCCACAATGTAAATTTCAAATTTGAATATTTTTGCATCTCTTAAAGAAATTATCTATTTGTGCATTGAATATTTATATAATTTTGAATATATAAAATAAATTATATGAAAGGATACATACATATATGTAAATTTCTAAATTGTATACCATTTACTATGAAATAAAATGTATTACATATATTACAGCTAATAAAAAATAACTGCATAAAATTCATATTAAAAGCAAAACAAATATATGCTTTTCTGTTTTTCTAAAAAAATGCTAAAATTTACAAAAATTACTCTTACCTGCGTCCTGATTTGTCCTTCCAATTTTATCTACTTGTATACAATTATGGTGCAAATAAGGTTTAAATTTTAAAAAAAACCATTTTATTAACATTTGTTGTTTATACTTTATAATTTACATCGTATTTAAATACCAAATGTATTTACAAATTCTTCTCACATTTCACAGCCTTTGCTGCCGAATTTAGCTTGTTTCGAATAGTGGCACGTACAAGTGATACATTTACAACAAACTTGCAGGCAACATGGCCCTGAATATCCATTATCCTGGATCCCATTACCAGAGGAGTCCGCGAAAACACTTATATAAATGCAAATATATGCAATTATCCGTTACCGGATTAAGCAGGTACATTAACCGAACATTAACTCCGCATACATTAACTGAAAAAAAAAACCCTGGATGCATGAAACTCACCATGCAGCAATCTCTAGAATGCATAAAATTCATTCAAACAGCAGTTAGTAACATATATATGTATGCTTCGCATACATTAACTGAAAAGCCCCACCAGTGGCTGAGAGGTTGTGCTCTTGAAGCTCGTAGACGGGAGGTGCTGGGTTCGATCCCAATCGCGCCCGTCGGCCTAATCGTTCGGAGTTTTCATGGTTTTCTTCGAGCCGTGGATTTATCCATGCGTAAATACGGGTTAGGTTCCCTTAGAAAGACCCCCACGAAGGGCACTATCCCCGGGCCTATATCCCTAGTGTGGATAACTGGCCGTCAATAATCAACCCAACCCAACCCATTAACTGAAAAAAAAAACGTGGATGTATGAAACTCACCATGCCGCAATCTTGAGAATGCATGAAATTCATTCAAACAGCAGTTAGTAACATATATATATATATATATGTACGCTTCGCCTACAATAACTCCCCCCCCCCCTCAGAAAAAAAAAAACACTCCTGGATGCACGAAACTCACAATGCAGCAATCTCTAGAATGCATGAAATTCATTCAAACAGCGGTTAGTAACTTATATATATATGTACACTTCATGCACATTAACCGAAAAAAAAAAAAAAAAAACCCACAAATTGAATTTCGGAAGAAAAATTGCAAATTTCACCATTCAAGAGTGCAAAAATCCTGAATTTCATGGATAATGCGTGTAAAATCATGAATTTTCTCAATCGTGTGCATAAAAATAATGAAGTTTGTCGATCATGCTCAGAAAAAGTAATGAATTTTGTCGATCGGCTACGTAAAAAAACCTTGCCATTCGGGAGTGTAAAAATCCCTAATTTCATCGATCAAATGCATAAAAATCACGAATCTCGTCGATCGGGCATGTAAAAATCATGATTTTTAGCAACCGAGTGCATAAAAATCATGAATTTTATCGATTGGCGTGTAAAAATCATGTATTTTGTTGATTGGCTACGTAAAAATCAAATTTCATCATTCGGCAGTGTAAAAATCTTGAATTTTGTCGATCGTGTGCATAAAAATAATGAATTTCTTCGATTGGCCGGAGAGAAATAATGAATTTTGTCGATTGGCTACGTAAAAATCAAATTTCGTCATTCGGCAGTGTAAAAATTCAGAATTTCGTCGATCAAACGCATAAAAATTAACAATTTTATGGATCGCCACGTAAAAAATCATGAATTTCTTCGATTATGCACGGAAAATCGTAAATTTCTTCAAACGGGCGCATAAAAGCCATGAATTTCTTCGAACGGACGCAGAAAAATTATGAATTTCGTCGAATGGACGCTGAAAAATCTTGAAATTTAGGAGAAAATGGTAATTGGGAAATCCTGCATTTGGCTTGTGCTTTCCACATTTTTAATCGCCAGTTTTTAAAGTTTAATCAACAACTGGCGACTGCTTATTTTCACCTTTAGGGGGGGGGGGGGGGGGGAATCGCAAAATTAGTCGCTCAAGGATTGCCATGGAATGTGTTACCTGAAAACAGAGGTGGTAAACAATGACAATGTTTTAATTGCCGTTTTACAACTTCAATCGCTATGTGGTGAATAGCTACTGCTAATTTCACATATAGCTAAATTCTAAACCTGTTTACATTTTACATGCGACTCTCGGCATTGAGCAATAAGTGACAGCGTTCGTCCATTATTTTCCGTAATTCGCTAACTTTGTTAATATAATAATTAACACCTTAATTCATTTTTTAAATGTTTATACATAGCCATAAGATAGCTAAAAATATGTACCGACAGACACTTCTTCAAAACTGGTTTCTCTTTAAAAAAAATTAGATAGATTCAACGTATTTATAAAAGCCTTACTAGAAAAAATATTTCATAGGATATTTGTATTTTCAAAGTTTTGTTCATATTATCTTATTTTAAACTTTTCTTTAATAGTGATGGAGTTAATTTAGAGGGTACTTTTCGGTTAGCCGGGCGCCAGTGATATATGTGCATATATAAATACATATGTATATACATATATTTGTATATATATACATACATATATGTATGTATATATATGTATATATGTGTGTGTGTGTATATATACATGTATATATATCACTGGCGCCTGGCTAACCGAAAAGTACCATTTAGAGTTTGTTATTGTGAATTCAAATAACTCATATTTATTACAAAATTAAATTAAATATTTGAGCCTTTTATCGTTACAATGAAATTTATAATATTGTTTGGGTTGATCTTGACTGTACTTAGCCTGTGTGTCAATACAATTAATGGTTTCTCAAGGTTTTTACATATATTTTCAATTGCTTTTAATCAAAGTTTACAAATAATATACCAGGAGGAAAATAACTTTATAAAAATTATAATTTAATTTAAAGTAATGCTATTTTAAATATTGTCCTCCTGAATGATGATATGTTACATGAAATGAGATTAAAAGCTTTTTCTTCTTTTTCCAAGATAGTTTGCCAAATTGGTATGTTACAGGTGTCAGTTAACATTTTTCAATTAATAACAAAATATTTGTTGCTATATTTTTATACTTGATAGCAGGGGTGTGAAAATCTAGTCACCAATGGGTAGATTACTACCACTAAATTTTTAATATTCTTCAACTAATAAGAATACTGATAAAATTTAGATGAAGTATAATAATAAAATTTAGCCGAAGAATACTAATAAAATTTAGTGGTGAGAATTGGCCCATTGACTCCTAGATTTTTACACCCCAGCTTGATAGCTTATTTTAAAATTTTGGATGCTGTTACTTGTTTGTAATAATAAAAACTTTGGATTTAAAGAAAATAATTTTTTTTTAGCTTATTTATCCATTGAACACCATAAAACACATTTCAGGATTCATTTTTTGCATTTTTTATTACAAAATAATGTAAAATTAATATAAGAAAAAACATCTAGTGACCAAAATTTATCAAATTATAAAGCATATATGACATTATAATAATACTATATGTGTTCAACATTTCGTGATTTATGTGGCCGAAAGTTATAGTCATATGATGCAAATAATATATATATAATGACGTTATAGCATTAATATGAGTGTTTGGTGTGTAATATATATATATTCATATATACGATGCATATGTAAGCTTGGCGATGATTTTGATAAAATCATAGCTGCAACCTTGGCATAATCGTAATTGTAGGGGCAACAAACTTCAAATTAACTCCATCGCTATTACAGTATTTAAAAAAAAAAGTCTAAAATAAGACAATATGGACGACACATTGACAATACAAATCTCCTCCGAAATAACTTTTTTTGGCAAGACAACGTGGTACTTTATAAATACGTTGAATGTATCTAATTTTTTAATCTATCTAGATTTGTAGAGGTGTCTGTCGGTACATATTTTTAGCCATCTTATGGCTATATATAAACATTTAAAAAATTACGGCATTAATTATTATATTAACAAAGCTAGCGAATAAGAAAAATAATATACAAACGCTTGCACTTACCGCTTACCGCCGTCGCGCCGTCGCCGTCAAAATGTAAACAGAACGATCCGAATCTGAGTTGAGTTGAGATGTAGCGTTTCTTCACATAGTCAGTTACGAAAAAAAAAAAATCAAATGTTCAAAAGGAGATTTACATTTTTCACTTGTTTTTTGAAGTAAAATTTTCTTAAAAACTGGAAGTCATCATGCCTGTAGTTAATAAGTGGAAAGGCAATTTCCCCCTTCCTCGATTTTGAAATTTAAATAACTGAATAATTAAAATAACTAAAATAAATAATAATAATAATAATAATAAATTTAAAATAAAAGAACTAAGAATTTTTCGTTGTGTGTAGGGTGTATATGTGTGTGTGTGGGGGGGGGGGGGGGGGGGGGGGGGTGTTCAATTACTACTTTCTTCCTGAATTTTAAAGTTTAAGTAACTAAAATTACGTTTTCTCCGTTTTTGAACAGCATAATAAAATTGGTTCTTTTGAGTAACTTAAAAGAGGAACTAAAAATTTTCCGTTGGAGGGGGGGGGGGGGGGGCGTCATTAACCCTCCCTGGATTTTGAAATTTTATTTAATTTTTTATTTTGACCGATTTTGTAAAACAGTAAATTTATTCTTTTTTCGAGTAATTTAAAGTAATTAAACACTAAGAGAAAGTACAAATTTCCCGTTGGGGGGAAGGGCGGACTTTCCCCCCTTAAATTCCCCATGAAAGTTATTTATTTGTTATTTTTTATATTTATGTGTTAAAAATTTATCTCAAAAGGGATGGTTTAAAGCAGTGTCCGCTGCTTAACTCGCTGTTCCTCGCTTAACTTAAAAGAGGAACTAAAAATTTTCCGTTGGAGGCGGGGGGGTTGGGGGGGGGGTTGCGTCATTAACCCTCCCTGGATTTTAAAATTTTATTTAATTTTTTATTTTGACCGATTTTGTAAAACAGTAAATTTATTCTTTTTCCGAGTAATTTAAAGTAATTAAACACTAAGGGAAAGTACAAATTTCCCGTTGGGCGGAAGGGCAGACTTTCCCCCTTAAATTCCCCATGAAAGTTATTTTTTTTATATATATATTTATGTGTTAAAAATTTATTTCAAAATGGGTGGTTCAAAGCAGTGTTCGCCCCCCCCCCCCCCCCCCCGCCTGAGGATTTTGATTTTTGTTCAATTTAGTCCCATTAAACTAAAAGTCTTGAAAACAGTGTTAATTATTAATAACAGAGTAAATACGCAATATTGTCAAAAACTGAAAGACTTTAATATTGCTTAGCTTTTAAAACTGCAGATAAATTGCAGAAAATATCTCACAAACTTACTAAAATTAAGTTCTGTAAAATTACCTTAAAGTAACTGCAGTTATACTGCAGATACATCAGAAAATATAATACTGAAATAATGACTGTAAAAATACTTCAAATTTACTACAGTTTTACTACAGATGTAAAGTCTCATTATTTTTTTAATTTATGATTATAACATAAATTCACGTAAACTGCAGTTTTTTTGTAGATAAAAGCTCACAGTATTTTTGAAATAAATTACTGCAAAATTACTTCACATTAACTGCAAAATAACTGAAGTATTTTTACAGTCAAGATTGCACTACAGAAAATCTACAGTTGCCTGTAGAAAAACTTTAAAAATACTTCACTTCTGTAGAAAAACTGCAGTTCATTTTTAGCTGGGTACTCCGTACCTCAAACTAGAATAAAATATGCATACAGTTACAGTTAAAAGAGAGTGCCTTTACGACCGAAATGCAAAAAGAAAAACCGGTTCGGAACGATTTTACTCCCGAACAAACCACTTGACAGAGAAAGGGGGACAAGATTTTGTCCAGATTTCCAACAAGGGTCAAAGCTGTTCCATTGCTAAAATGTTGAAATGAGTGACTGAAACTGGAATTTATTTAGAAAAACGGAAAAAAGCTATATTTCACATGCGTAATAAAAAGACATTTTATACCAAAATTCCGGTGCCATTGTGGCATTTGGGAATTAAACTTAAGTGGTTTCATTAACATACCACCGCCCTTGAAAGGGTTA